>JACXGK010006708.1:0-27817 GCA_016801125.1 Novumbra hubbsi | reverse complement strand
GATTACGAAGCTTACAAGTGGCCTTTACATTTTTCGCACCGATCTCTTGTACTACCGGTCTCCTGCAGACGTCGGACAGGTCACCATCCAACCGACCGACAAGAAAGCTCTCTCATGCATCTTTTATTTCAAAAGCAAGAGTCCATCAAAGTTACATGAAAGGAAAACCACTCACACTTTAGACGAGCTTAGACTCAACTTTGTCCTCAGTAAACAGTTAAAGTACAATACAACGGAATGCACTAGACACCGGAACATTTCTCAGATACATCTACACCTTTGTCAAGTGAATTACAAAGTCCTATCACTGTCTACAGCCACACTTTTCACACCGTCAGTTCAATCACCATGGACGAATTTACTCAATCTGTTTCACAGGTTTCCCAGTGGTCTCCAAGTTCCCGGAGGAACTTCAATTACTGCTTGCAGTTATATTTGTTCTTCTTCTACTTGAGGCCTTATATCTCAGCAACCCCTTGGTAACTTATTCCCAAACTTGGCACACAGGTGTGGTATTGCTCCCGGCAGCTGCACACCACGAACGGGACAGATTCACCCATTGGTGGCGCTATAGGAAACGTTCTAAAAAGGTTTTTTCAAACGGCCTGAGTTTCCACAATTTTTGTCCAATTCTGCTGAAACTTTCTACAGCTTCCTCATTTCTCATTGGGAACAAAAAAGCCTCTCAGACCCATATAGTCCGCCATATTGGAATTTCTGTAGGGCCCCTAATTGGCCAAACCTAAAAACATCTTCTTCTAACGAACCGCCTGACAGAATGACTTGGAAAGTGGCACACATCAGCAGGGTACATGTCCCATGTTGGTTTGAACAAAGCTAAGAGATCTGTTGCAAAACTCCCGAGTTATTAAAATTAATGTAAATCTGAACTTTGACCCCCGAATTATGGGTCCATAAAAAAATACCATATTGACCTGGGACTATGCTCGCACATGGGGTGGACAATAAAAAGTGCAAAGGGGCTGCCAGAATGGGCCACATTTGCCAATATGTGGCACTAAAATAAATGCCCCAAAATTCAACATTTTTTACACTCATGGTGTGTCTCTACCCCTTGTCCCTCAGCTTCTCTGGTGGCACAGTGGTCAAGGCATAGGACTCATGATTCGTCGTTGGCGGATCACAACTCGGGTCCGCCAAATGACTTATCAGTTGTCACGATGAAGAGCGATCTGCTATACAATACAAAATGGCTGGATTCATAATTCGACTTTCCAAAATGCCCAAATTATTTACTTTTATTGCACGTCCAATTAATTTCATTCACAGTGTCCACATCCAAAGAGATTCCCAGCCGTCCCAATGGTACAGGGGATAGGGCTGTGGCTTGTGAGCGTATGGTACCTGGTTCGAATCCCCGTATGGGTCAAAAGTTGTTTAGTTGCATCTTGTCCAATTTTCACTTAGGAATATACAAAACAACACCAAATAGCCAGAATAATAATTTAACCATCCACAGAGATTCCCAGCCGTCCCAATGGTACAGGGGATAGGGCTGTGGCTTGTGAGCGGATGGTACCTGGTTTGAATCCTGATGTCGGCCGTTGATGAAAGTTGCAGTGCATGTGGTGCGCAGTGTTCCCCAAGTTCCAGGAGGAACTGCAATTGCTGCTTGCAGCTATATTTGTATTCATACACTGCAATGAAAACATAATTTGACCAATTAACTAACAACTATATTTTCTTAGAACAAGTCATATTTTCCTATTATCATGTCACGAAGATGAAACAATTTCCATTGGCTGTTTCATTGTGTTGCTTTGAGCAAGATTGGTTAACCTGACTGTCATCCAGGAAAATGGCCATTGACAATTGTTTGTGCCAATTCACCAGTCAATTTTGAAAAACTACGTCTGTTTGAGCGGGTGTGCTGCTGCTAGCGACTCGGTTGGTCCACTAGTAGGGTAATTGCTGTTACCTGGTTTATTTTACACCTGCCTGATAATTTCTTATTTTAAGCAAATGGTGGTATGTCAACGGAGAACTAAAGACTAGTTAATTTGTCGTTATATTATTTGGGGGGTTAGGACCAAGTTCTCCCTTAAAAAAACCTTATGGGTAGCAGTTGGCGAGACAAGCTTCCAATTTACACAACGCAATTCATGGTAAGTAAATCCGGTTTATGATAATTTGCTGAATGGTATAAATTCACTAGAGCTACATCAATTTTTTTCTAACAGTTGTCATCATGTTATTGACCGATTCAATTTACTTGTCTATTTGTATCTAGCTTGTATCTAGCTGACCCGGCTAGCATAGTTAGGGGGGAGGCCACTAGCTAAGGAAATATCTAGTGAGTCACTATTTGAAGGACGTTAACTTGCAGACTAGTTTAATATTTTGTTGCAGTACATGCATGTTTTATTGTAACTACATTTTATCATTTTGAAAGTTATAGTTTTGATTTCCTCTAGTCCTTTGAATATTATACTATTGGATGTTATTATATGTATGTTTATGGATAGGGCATTGTTCACTTGCTAATGTTATCATAGAAGACGCCCAGACATTAGGAAAAGACTGGGATAGGGAAATATTCACAGCTTATTCACAATTTAAAACCCCAAACATTTTCTTCCAGGGGGACCCTAGGGTTTAGGCCGCGTTGTATTATTTATGGGCCAACCTTATTCAAAATCCTTGAATTGCAACTGCCTATCCCACGCTTCTCAGCGTGATATGGTATTTTGGAACAATAAGACAATGCTAATCTTGTGATTAATTAATTTGTTCTTCAATTAATGAATACCAAGAAATATATCCAAGTTGGAGTGAATATATATATATATATAAAAAGATTAATAGCAACCATCTTCATATCTCATCTGGTATTCTTTCGAGTTACCCGCTCAAAGAATATTTATACAGTTGTAGTTTTGTTTTTTGTGTACAAAACTCTGTGTAGCGGTTGAGTAATATTTTGCATGTCTCTGTCTGTAAGACAAAAGTTTATATTGTTTTTGGTGTCTGTGTGGTTATGTTTTACCATGTCGTGATCCAGACAACGTTTTGGGATTGAAGGCTCCTGCCACAAAAGCTTGAGATGAAGTGAGTATTCATGTTTTCCTGACAAATACAGTGAATGCCTACATAGTCACTATTTGGTTGCCCATGGGTTTATGCACATTCGATTTTGTGTTCTCACAGGAAATGACAATTACCTTTCTGTGGGAGGAAAAATATGGTTAATGGACTGGAGATACATAGCGCTTTTCTGCCTTAACGGTACTCACAGTGCTTTATTTTTTACTAAATCTAACTTTGTTTGATCATGTTTTTACTTTAACCACATAGAAATGAATGAAACAACTTCGACAGGTGTTAACAAATGTTGGGCCAAACTGTTATGTGTGTGTAGCTACTTTTTGCATTCTTTTTTCCAACACGTATAACTCGTTAATGATAAATGTGTTTTTTTAGATCAAGCATTAAAACCAGGTTTATTGGGAAGGACAGGCACCCATCAGAGTGACAAGTCCATCACTAGTAAGTATCAACTGCAGTATATAAGACAAGATATAAGTCAATTGTAACCACTATTTCTAAGCCTTACATTGTGATTAATATACACTACCCTTCAAAAGTTTGGGGTCTTTTAGAAATGTCCTTATTTTCAAAAGCAAAGAGACACTTTTGGTCATTTAAATAGCATAACATTTATCAGAATGAGAGAAATTGCTAAGAAACTGAAGATCTCGTACAACGTTGTGTACTACCCCCTTTACAGAACAGCGCAAACCGTCTCTAACCAGAATTGAAATATGAGTGGGAGGCCCCGGTGCACAACTGAGCCAATAGCCAATGTCCGTGTTACGTTTTAAATAATAATAATAAATCGACCTGCTCACAAAACCCAAATATCACTAAATAAAACAAGTGACATTTAAAAGAACAAAACATAATTCTAACCCTCTTTCATGTATATTTTCAATTAGGTAAATACCAAACATTCCAAAATAGGTATGTCACTATCTTTCCGGTGGCGCAGTGGTTAGAGTGTGCTGATTATAACCCCAGGGTTCATGGTTCGATTCCTTGTCTCTGCAACAACTTAAAATTTGCTTTTACGCTTCCGCAATTTTCCAATTGTCCCCAGTTTTTGGAGTGTCCCAAAATGCTGCTTGCAGCTATATGTATTATTGTTATTATTATGTTGTACACTAAAAAGTGGCGGAGTAAATAACACATTATCCTTCATTTTCAATCATCTCCCACAATAGGCAGGACAAGGAGGAGCTATTAAAATGACAATGTTTGAAACATTCATGTAAAATCAGCTGATATGAAAATTAGCAATCAAATGTGTGTGTGTAATTAGTGGATACTCTAGGTTAGTCTTAAGGAATTGTATTGTGCTCAGGGTTTCTTTGCTTGAGCTAGTAAATAATGCACCAATCCCCCACCTGAAGACCGCATTTTGAATCAATAGATTTGGTCTCAAGTCAAATTGCTAACATGTCTGGCAGAGCTCACAAGTTTGGTTCCCTGAACATTGAACGCTGACTTTACATCTCCTTTTCGCAAACGCATAACAATATTGTCCGCTAACCGCTGACCAGCCGGCCTACTTTCATCTTTCCATAAATAGGGTTGTGCGTTCAACACTACGCATTACGGCTACCCAGAATTTAATGCCAAATGTGTCCGGTTTATTGTCCATTTATTGTGTAACGCAACACCGCGCCTTGATGGGGAAAAGTTGTGTATTTACAATTATGGTCTCACTGCACTGGAAACAAACCTAAAAACAGGGAACAACAGTCGCTGAGAATACAAAGCATAATATAACATATTTGGCTACTGAACTGGCAATGTCAAGGAGCTTGTCTCGCAAATCAATAGATTTAGTTTGAAGTCAAGTCGCTAACACGTCTGGCAGAGCTCACAAGAACATTGAACGCTGACTTTACATCTCCTTTTCGCAGTCGCATAACAATATTGTCTGCTACTTTCATTTCTCCATGAATTGCGTTGTGCATTCAACATGTATTTTGTTGGCGGCTATTTGGAATTTATTGCCATATGTGTCCGGTTTATTGGCCATGTATTTTGTAAAGCGACACTGCGCCCTGTTCATCTACTACAGTTATGTTCTGACTGCACTGTTTTTTTACAAACGTATCGAATACCTCCGATATCATCGCAAATGTATCATTCACAAAAGGGGCAGTCCTTGTGGTCCTGTCATCAAAGCGCAGATATCTAAACATTTTGGATTTTCAATACGGTCGACCAATAATCATCGAGTTTCATGCTTTTACCGCCAGTAGCACCTCTCAAATAAATAAGATCCACGAATGCTTTTAGTTCGGCATCTGTCAATTTGTACTTTTCTGCATAATTTCGCTCAGCTCCTGCTTTCTGTGTACTTACGAACGTTTGTCCAGATGTCTGTGTCAATCAAACACTTTGACAACTCGGTAGACTTTTAATATTTTTTTAATATGTAATATTATTAGGGTTATTCCGTCAGGAGTAATCCTATTGTAATTGTAGGTTTTATTATTAGGGTCACTCCGTCATGTATATTTTCAAGTAAAAAAATACCAAACATTCTGAAATTGTTGAATTATTAACTTCGCTGGTGGGGCAGTGGTTAGAGTGTATTGATTGTAAGTTCATGGTTCAACTCCCTCTGTCTGCTGCAGCTTAAAATGTGCTTTTACGCTTCCCCATTTCGCGTATGTGTGTGGTACACATGTCTATCAATTTTCGAATTGTCCCCAATGTTCTGGAGTAATCCAAATTGCTGCTTGCAGCTATATGTATTGTTATTATTGAGTTGTACACTTTATTTTGCTTGAGTCAAATAAAATAAACTGTTGCTTTCTGCATACATACAACTACTAGACTACTTCAATATGTATGGCACTAAGACGTTCCGGACCTTTGCTTGAAGTAATTTGGTCTAACTGGACCTTTCTACAATTTAATTGAATACCACTGATCTATATATTCATACACTTAAAAAAATATTTTTTTCTAAATAACAGAAGACTATTATACGGGAGCCCTTGCAACATCTGCTGATAGAAAAGAGAATTGCAACCATGGAATGCAGGAATAAAAATGGCAGAACGCGCAATTTAACATTGAACAGGAATGAAATAGCCTTAAATCAATCAAGTGAAAAAAGCAGGGTACTGGAATTTGATCGAGAGCGAAGATATCATTTTTTTCCTCTTCACTGGGTAAAATTTGCTCTGGCGCTTCTAGTGTTAATGGTTCCACTGGCACAACCTTGCGTTGTATAAGTAATGTTATCAATGTGATCAGCCAAATAGGTTACACCATACCACGGAAATAAACCGAGACCCCATTTTTCCCCTAATGAAATCCTCCAAACGTGTCTGTGCCGAGGGGCGCGCGGTCCTGGTCACTTAGGGAAAACCATAGTCTGCATTGCGCGTTCGCTCTCGACGCAAACAGGTCCACCTTGGCCTCCCCAAATCTCTCCCCAATGAGGGAGACGATTTCGGGATGAAGACGCCAATCGTCTTCCCTCAATTCGTGGCGAGACAACAGGTCCGCCCCTACATTCAGGATCCCCGGAATGTGGGCAGCTGTCAGAGAACGCAGGTGGCTGTGAGCCTACAGCCATAGATGCCCTGCCGACAAGTGGAGCGCAGGGGACCTGACTCCACCCTGTCGGTTGATATAGGCCAATGTCGTTCGATTGTCTAATCGAACTAAGACATGTTTTCCCTCGACCAACGACGTGAGGCGGGTCAGGACCAACAGAACCGTCTCCAGTTCCAGCAGGTTGATGTGACGACCCAATAGGGACATGATCGCACGCATGGGCCTCGTGCACGGGGGTCTGCAGAGGTGTAGCGCAGAGAGGATTCTCATCGACCGCTCCTCTGATAAACGTGCCGTCATGGAGGCCGAGTCCAACCGGAGACCTAAATAGGCTACCTGTTGACTCGGCCAGGGCGCACTCTTTGACCAGTTCACCGCTAGCCCCAAGTGTGAGAACTGACTCACAACCTGGGTTGTGTGTTCCATCGCCAGCTCCGCTGACGACGCCAAAATCAGTATGTCGTCCAGATAGGCTAGAATTCTGATTCCTCTCCTGCGTAAAGGCTCCAGCGCTGGATCCACGCACTTGGAGAATGTGTGGGGCGCGAGCGCGAACCCGAATGGCACCCTGGCATTTTCGTACGCCGTGCCCTGAAAAGCGAATCTGAAAAACTTCCTGTGATGAGGAATTATCGACACATGGAAGTAAGCGTCTTTCAGGTCTATGCTCGTGCAAAAATCGACTGGAAGGATCGCTTGCAGCAGGCTTTCGTTGTGAGCATCCGAAAGGACCGTTTTGCAACGCACTTGTTGAGAATGCGTCAGTCCAAAATCGGTCTCATTCCCCCCGTCTTCCTGGGCACCAGAAAATAGAGGGAATAAAACCCTTCTCTCTTCTGCGCCTCCGGAACCACAGAGATAACGCCTTTTTGGCTGAGCTCCTGTATTTCCGCCAACAGGGCTGCCACCTTCTCTGGCGAAGCCATCGGCGTCTCCAACACTCCCGAGAAAGGAGGGGGGGGTCGGCAAAATTGTACCGCGTAACCCTTTCGGATTGTACGATTGAGCTATGCGCTGAGATTGCATCTCTGACGCCAATCCCAGTAGCGCTGAGACAACGGAAGAGCTCTCAATTGAGGAGCCTTCCGCAGAAAGGCACTGTACATAACACTCGCCCTCACCGCCGTCTGAGCACTCCCCTTCGGGGGGGGCATGACCCAAGGGGGGCGAAACTCGAAAGGGGGCAGAAAACACAGGGGTACTAGAAGAAAACCTCTTATTCGACTCACCCAACGTAGTGGGGGTCGATAAGGTTTCTTCTCCCACAAAAAATTCTGAACCTGGGTCATCAGAAGGAGAGCCCGGGAGTCTACCCACCACGCCACTGAATGCTGATGACGAAACGACGTCATCGCTCAGTAGACAGGGCCTGTTGAGTGCTCTCAAGCGACGCCGCTTGGTAGCTGGCTCAACCACAGGCCCGTCAGTAGTTGACAAACTGTCCAAACTATGTGCTCGGGAACAAGCTCCAGGCACAACCCGTCCGCCGTAGAAGCGGACCTGGTTGAAACCAGCAAGGTTGAGTTCTCAACGCTTGCGACAGGATCAGTCTGAGTGCCGACTGATGAGAGTTTTCTCTTGTTCACTTTTCCCGAAAAGGGACGAGAACGAGAGCAACCCTGCACGTAAGGAAACACTCCCTCAACTACAGGGCGCCGGCGACAAGGAATACCTTTCTCGCCAGCGCCACTGCTCATAACCAAAGGTATCTTATTCGTTCCGGCTATTAGAGCCGGTGCAAGATAAGTAGCCAATGGAGTAGCTAAACTGTCCTCACACGGAAAGTGAAGCTTAGGCGTAATTCGTTCAGGGGCATCAGACCCTACAGAATGAAAAACACTTTACTTTAATTTACTTTTTTATTCTTGGGCAAGGGGGCCGTGCCGGCAACAAAGCGCGACATTACCATCTCCTCAGAGCTAGGCTTAAGTGTGGGGGCTGAGGCGGCGACTGCGCCGTCCTCTGCCAACTCCACGCTTAGTCAACGCTTCCGTTTACTCGCCGGCCAAGGTCCATGGTTGAACTTTGGGGCGAATGTAAAGGCACCCGCAGCCAGTGTGGGAAACCTGCTGCTGGTTCGTCGCCGTTGTCGTGGTCGCCGTTGCTAAGGTAGCCAGCTGCCGACGATGCCGCCGCCGAGACGCTGCGCTGCTCTTCGGGGTCTGCGTCGCTGAAGAACGGGAGGGCGGTCCTGGACGAGCCATCCGCCCGGCCAGCGGCAGGTGATGAGACAACTCCGACCTTGCGTTGTCGACCCGTTTGAAGGAGTCGATCGCCGTCGAAACTGCCTCTCCGAACAGTCCCGTCTGTGTCAACGGGGCGTTGAGGCGTGGTGCTTTGTCAGCCTCTTTCAGTGAAGACAAAGACAGCCACAGGTGACGGAGCGCCACCATGGAGGATGCCATCGACCGGCCCGCGCAAACAGCGTGGGCCTGGTTCAGATGTAAAATAGCCGCCAGCATGCGGGAGATCTCGCCCAGCTCAAAAGATGAGGGGGCCGACGCACCCGACACCATCCTGGCGGCAGCTGATGCCAACAAGGCGACATTGTTGGAAGCCGCCACAGCCTGTGCTCCCAACACGTAGCACTTGTCCAACATGTGCGCCGTGAACCGGTCCTTCGTTGTGGGAAGCAGAGGCTTTTTGTTCTGCCATCCAATCTGGCCTGGCAGGAAATGTGCGGCCAACTCCTGTTCTAAAGGGGGCACAGCACGACGAACAGCCTCTTGTCGCCTTTCCACCATGGTGAAAGGAAGGTAGGACCGTACTGGCGCTTTCGCCAACACCGGAGCCGTCCAGGAACCGTCGGCATAATCCGAAAGTCCTGGCACGTTAGGCGCAGGCGCAGGAGACTCCTTAACCTGTTCAGCCCACGAAGCGTGGGACATGAACGAAACGGCTTCAGGAGGTGGAAGGGGGGGCAGAGGAATCCCCAGCCTCAGCGCCGCCTTCTCGATGACGGACTGGAACTCCATACGAAGCGGGAACGTCGACTGGTCGCCACGAGCGGGAACTCCACACTCGAGCGTCTCTGAGTCGGCTCTCCACGACAGGCTTCCGCCACACGACTCCATTCGGGGAGGGGGCAGAGTAACCTGCGTCAAAGGAGGGAGAACGTCCTCCAGTTCCAAAATGTCGCCGTTGTCGCCGTCCGACCCGCCGCTAGAAGGGGAAGAAAGGACCGCGTCCAAACTAACCCTCTCCTGGAAGAGCGGCAGCCTACCCTGGCGAACAGCCAAAGGTAAGGCCGCACAGCCAGCACATGCTGGTGCCTCCAGAACACCCTCCTTGGCGTGCCACGGTCCAAGACACGACACACAAGCCGTGTGCCGGTCTTCCCCGGCATCCAAGGAGGAGCAGCGGCAGGCGGCTTCTAAAAATCTTCTCATGATGTCGTGATTCTTGAAGAACAAATCACCAGTAGTACATCCAGTTCAGTTGAAGCTGAAGAAAAATGGGACGTGGTGTTAAGGGCAGACGCTCAGATATAGGGGCAGGTGTGCCCCGATTGGCTGAGCTAGTACATTTTGTTTTCAGTTGGCCGCTATGTGGCATGGGTAAACCGCTAGAGCTACGCCTCTAGGGGGCGGAGCTCCACGACATATAACTGACTCTTCCTGTAGGCGAAGTCTTCAACCTTTGTCGGTCCAAAGAATGCACAGAACTCCCCTGACCTGGTATCAATGGGGGAATTTTTTGATCCTGTATTGCTTGACACATTCACTAAATTACTAACAAGTTCTAAACCCACAAATTGTCAAAAAAGGAACCTCCAGTTCCTTTCAAAAAGGAACTGGAGGTTACATTAGGTTGTTTCTCAATCATAGCACTGAGACTGTACTTGTGAAGGTGATGAAGGACCTTCAAATTACCTCAAACAAAGGTTCCGCATCAATCCTTCTGCTTTTTGATCTTTGTGCTGCTTTGGACACTATTGATCACTCCCTTCTCTTGGACAGATTGGAAACCCATGTTGAGCTGCGCGGACATGTTTTAGCCTGGTTTAAATCATATTTATCTGAAAGATATCAGTTCATATTGTATAGGTGGCATGTCCTCTGGCAAATCAAAGATATGTTTTGGTGTTCCTCAAGCTCAGTTTTGAGGCCATTACTGTTTTCATTATATGTCATCAGGAACCACAATGTACATTTTCACTGTTATGCTAATGACACAAAGCTGTATATCTCGATGAAGCCACAAACATAGCTACTTTGGAAGCATGCATCTCAGATATTAGGAAAGGAAATGGATGACAGAGAGCTTTTAGCTTTTATACCCAGAAAACACAGAAATGCAAATTTTAGGACCCCCCAAAAAAAGTGCTCCGTTAGGAGATCTCACAATGAACCTTGATGGCTCTATGGTCATATCCCAAAATACTTGAGAAACCTCAGTGTTACCCTCGTCCCTGGCCTCTCTTTTGATGAACACAAAATATATTTAAAGTGCTGCATTTTTTCATATTCGGAACATTGCTAAAATACAGAACTTTATATCAAAAACTGATGCAGAAAAACGAATCCATACTTTTGTTACTTCCATTGAAATGCTCTAATCTCCAGTTACCCTGATAAATCAATCAATAAATAAACTTCAGTTAGTGTTGAACACGGCTGCTCAAATTTTAACTAGAGCAAAAAAGAAATTTGCACATTACTCCTGTACTAGCCTCTCTACACTGGCTGCCTGCTGACCCCCTCCCAACCCAGATCTAGACGATTCCAGCTGCCACCCTGCTGACCCCCTAATCAACTCTGGACTGTCCCTGTCCTGCAAATGTGGTCATCCTTCTGAACTAGATTAGGCTTTACAGACTCGTGACACAGCCCATATGAATTTATTAATAGTATTCTTAAAACATCACCCAGATGAGGTCTGGTCACCCCTCCCAATAGAAGATTTGGGCCATCATACCATCTTCATGGAGTTTATTTCTTATTGTTTGGTCAGAAACATGCACACCAGTAGCCTGCTGGAGGTCATATTGCAGGGCTCTGGCAGTGCTCCTCCGGTTCCTCTTCGCACAAAAGAGCAGATTCTGGTCTTGCTGTTGGGTTGATGCCCTTTTACGTTCCTGTCCAGCTCTCCTCGTGTAATGGCCTGTTTCCTGGTATATCCTTTACGCCCTTGAGACTGTACTCGGAGACAGAGCAAACCTTCTTGTGACAGGACCTATGGATGTGCCATCCTGGAGGAGCTGGACTACCTGTGCAACCTGAATGGGCTGCAGGTAATGCCTCATACTACCAATAGTGACAAGGAAACTAGCAAAATGATAAACTAGAGAAGAGACAGTCATCAAGGATATGAATAGAGCCATTGTCTTTGACCACCACCTGCAAAACCATTGCCTTTTTGGGTGTTTTCTTGCTGTTGCCTCTCCATTGTACCTGTTGTCACTTTCATTTGCACTAACACCAGGAACATTGATTCACAATCAATTTTGCTTCCTAACTGGACAGATGATTATGATTATATATTCCTTTTGTTTTTTAAGTAGTGTTGTAAAAAGAAAAATACATTTTAAATTTCATGCCAGCAAACACATTTCAAGAACTATGTTGCATCATCTCTTCTTTTAACAGCATTCAGTAAGCGTTTGGGAACTGAGACCAATTCTTTTTGTTTTGAAAATTAGTTGTATTCCCATTCTTGATGTAGGATTTCCGCTGCATAACAGTTCAGGGTCTTCTTTGTCATATTTTCCATTTCCAATTGCGCCAAATGTTTACAATGGGTGACTTGGTCTAGGCTGCAAGCAGGCCAGTTTAGCACCTGGACTCTAACTGTGCAGCCATGCAGATGAAATATGTGCAGCATGTGGTGTGGAATTGGCTTGCTGAATTAAGCAAGACCTTCCCTGAATGAAAATGTTAATGTCAAATATATTTATATAGCACATTTAAAACATCCATGGTTGACCAAAGTGCTGAAAAAATAAAAATATAAAATACCTAGATAAACATATACTATGTTTGTAACGGATATAAAAGAAGAAAAAGAATAGAAACAAAACAGCAGCACAGTAAAGGAAATCAGTCATCAATGTCAGGTGGTAAAGAAGTTTCTCCAAAACACATGCTTTTCTAGGTTCGCGGGACAAGTCAACTTAAACAACTATAGGAGACCAAATACCTTTGACCAGACTAGTTTTAATGTAATTACATGGTGGTTCATACAGAGAGGACAACTCCAAGATGGAAGACACAGTTTGTTCACATGCAGCCAACTTTATAACTTCGCACAGGTAGACCCATCCCTTCACCTGTATCAGCCAATCAGAGGCTTTGGCGAGAAAGCTCAACAGAGAACAAAGGCTCCTTACGTTCTCTCAAAGCCACGTAATCAATACAAAATGGAGGATGTAATCAATATACAAAATTGATGACCTAACCAATGTTCACACACATTAAACTTATGCAAATAACAAATTCTGCCTTTATCAATAGGGCCTATGGATTTGCACAATACAAATTATTCTCTACAGTGGGATTAAAAGATAAAGCGAAAAGTACATTGTTAGCAGTAACTTAAAATTGTGTAGGGTCATTTTCAGAGAAAATGACATGTCCCAGTCCTCAGCAGTCGAATCCCTGTATCTTTTGCAGTCTCTGTAGTTTTTTTCTGGAGAGAAGTGGCTTCTTTGCTGATCTTCTTGACACCAGGCCATCTTCCAAATTCTTTGCCTCACTGTGCGCTTAGATGTACTCACGCCTGCCTGCTGCCATTCTTGAGCCAGTTCTGCACTGTTGGTGCCCCCGGTCCAGCATGAATGTACTTTGAGACATTTTGGCGCTTGCTGGACGTTCTTGGGCACCCTGAACAGCCTTTTGAACATTTGAACCTCTCTCCTTGAAGTTCTTGATGATCCAATAAATGGTAGATTTAGGTGCTATCTTACTAGCAGCAATATCCTTGCCTGTGAAGCCCATTTTGTGCTTCACAAGCAAGGATATAATGAAGAGTGCACTTGTTTTCAACACTTGTTTCCTTTCAGGTAATTTTGGTTTACAAAGGAAGAACAATGATTTTAAAGCTTCCAGTCTGTTATTCTAACTCAATCAGAATGACCAACTGATCTCCAGCCTTGTCCTCGTCAACACTCTCACCTGTGTTAATGAGAGGATCACTGACATGATGTAAGCTGGTCCTTTTGTGGCAGGGCTGAAATGCAGTGGAAATGTTTTTTGGGGATTAATCAGAATCAGCTTTATTACCAAATAGGTTTACTCATACAAGGAATGTTTTTGGTGATACGGTGCATGACAGAAAACGCAGTGGTAAGAGTTAAAAAAATAGAAATGACACAGTAAATATAAAATGTGCAAACATTTACTGAATAAGTAGCAAAGTGCAATGTGCAAGAAGAAAGTCCAGAGAAGTGAATTAATGTAATGCATTGGGTAGAAATTAAGTTTTCGGGTGTCAGTGGGGGTCATCTGGCCTTGTTGATGAGGCCAATTGCCGATGGGAAGAAACTGTTATTGTGGTGTGAGGTGGACTGTAGCCTCCTGCCAGATGGGAGTGACTGAAACTGTTTGTGTCCAGGGTGGGAGGGGTCAGCCACAATCTTTCCAGCACACCTCCGGGTCCTGGTGGTGTACTGGTCCTCAAGGGATGGCAGCCAATCACCTTCTCAACAGATCAAATGATACGCTGCAGTCTGCTCTTGTCCTTGGCAGTAGCAGCAGCGTTAGTGATAGCGTTAGCAAATAGTGATGGAGGAGGTGAGGATGCACTCAATGATGGCTGTGTAGTAGTGCACCGTCATTTTTATTGGCAGGTTGAACTTCAGGTGTCGCAGGAAGTACATCCCCTCTGCTGTGCTGTTTGGGTGGATGGAGGTGGTGTTTTGCTCCCAATTGAGGTACTAGGTGATGATGATGCCCAGGAAGTGGAAGGACTCTGCAATCGTGACTGGGGAGTCACACAGGGTGATGGGGTGGGTGGGGCTGGGTTCTTCCTAATATACACAACCATCTCCACTGACTTCAAAGCGTTGAGCTCCAGATTGTTCAGGCTGCACCAGTTCACCAGGTGGTCAATCTTCCACCAGTAGGTGGTCTCATCCCCACAAGAGATGAGCCCAATGAGGGTAGTGTCATCCGAAAACGTCAGCAGCTTGATGGATTGATGACTGGAGGTGCAGCAGTTGGTGTACAGGGAGAAGAGCAGAGGGGAAATGACGCATCCTTGAGGGGATCCATTGCTGATGAACCGGCGATCAGAGACATGTTGTTTCCCCATGTTCACTGTTAGACAGGAAGTCAGTGATCCACCTGCAGGTGGATTTGGGCATCAGAGCTGGAATTATTGTATTAAAAGCAGAGCTGAAATCCACAAACAGGATCCTGGCAAAGGTTCCTGAGGAGTCCAGGTGCTGGAGGGTGAAGTTGAGGGCATCGTCTACAGACCTATTGTCTCTGTAGGCAAACTGCAGGGGGTCCAAGAGAGGCACGGTGATGGCTTTAAGGTGAGGCAGCACAAAGCGCTCAAATGACTTTATGACCACAGAGGTCAGGGCAACAGGTCTGTAGTCGTCAAATCCAGTGATCCTTGGTTTCTTGGGGATAGGAATGATGGTGGAGTTCTTGAAGCAGGCTGGCACGTGGCATGTCTCCAGTGAGGTGTTAAAGTTGTCTGTGAACAACGGAAACAGCTGATCAGCACAATGCTTCAGGGTGGATGGAGAGACAGAGTCTGGCCCAGCTGCTTTGCAGGGGTTCTGTCTCTTAAACAGTCCGTTAACGTCCCTCTCCAGGACAGAAAGAGTTGTTGTTGTGGTAAGAGGGAAGGGGGCCACTGGGATGGGTAGTTTGGGACTGCCCCATACACTTGCTGAGGGGGGGTAGAGTAGAACTTGTTCAGATTGCTGGCCAGGCGAGAGTTGTTGATGGAATGGGGGGCCTTAGGCTTGTAGTTGTTGATTTGTCTAAGGCCCCTCCAGACAGAAGCAGAGTCATTTGCTGAGCATTTTTGTTGTAATCTCTCTGAGTACAGGCGTTTAGCATTTCTCACCTCCTTACTAAAACTGTGCTTTTACTTTAAATCTGTTTTTATCCCCTCTCTTGAACGGCTACTGCATTTCCATCCTTAGCTGTCTGAATTTAGCTGTGAACCAGGGTTTGTCATTGTTATAACTCACCTGGTGCATTATGGAATACAGCAGTCCTGTATGACGTCACAGCCTCTGTGATCTCATCCCGACGGTTGGAAGCAGCCCAAAAAAACATCCCAGTCAACACACTCTAAGCACGCCCAAAGGTCCAACACAGCCTCACTGCTCCACTGCTTGCTGTCCTCACAACAGGTTTATAGAGCTTAAGCTTCTGTCCGTATGCAGGAATCAGGTGGACCATGAGTGGTCGTAGTGACTCAGTGTAGCACAGGGGCATTTTTTTAGAACCCTGTATCGGCCGCACCGGCAGTGTTTATTTAACATGAATACTTGTAAATATCACAATATTTACCTGGGAAAAATCTACCTGTAACTGTTTTCCCGTAGATGTTGTTGTTAATAAGACACCAGAAAATTCATTTAACTTTTTTTTGTTTTTATAATTTATTTACTCAGTACGTCACTTTCACTAGCTAGCCGAGATTGGAGACAGTAACGTTATGCTTTGCTGACGACTTCATCACTTGATCATGATGTACTGAATCTCCTGAAATCTGTGACAGTCTGTTGCGACTGACATGCAACAGACTGAACTATTATCATTTTCAATTGGTCCAATGACAATTGATGCAGACATATGGGCGGGTCCGTTCGATCAGCCTATTTTGGGCCTCAATGTTATAATGAGACGAGACTGGATTCCACATTGGACATCAACAAAGAAAATGGCAAATAAGAAGGGTGGAAACAACAAAATTGAAAGACCACCACAAAGAACCAGAGTGGTAAATTGGATATGGACCCTGTGCAAGGTGAAGCACCACCATGCACTATGAATGAGTCTGCATTAGTAAAGAAGCCATGGCTGCAACAAAAGTAGTTATTGGAGATTGAACATTGGTGTTGTGGAAAAGACACATTCTGCATCGAACAGCCCAGTGTGGCCAGTGATGAAACCAACAGGTGCATGGCGTGTGACAGTAGACTACAGAAATGCAAATAAAACCTCCAAACTTACCCCACTGGTGGCCGACACATCTACTATTTTCACTGCACTGTCACCAGAACATTCCGTTTTTTCAGTGATTGATATGGCTAATGGCTTTTGGTCAGTACCATTACATCCTGATGTCAGACCATGGCTAGCCTTTACTGTCTATGGTCAGCAGTATCAATGGACACGCCTACCGCAGTGTCTACACAATAGACCCCCCATATACCATCAGGCATTGCGAAAGCACCTACAAGACATGCCTCCAATGTCCTCAGTTGTCATACAATATGCCTACGACTTCCTACTGGCATCTGAATATAATATGATACATGCCTCAGAACAACCATACGCCCTATTTGTGGCTGAAAAAGATGGCTACATGATGTCGCTTCTGACACAAGATCATGGAGATCACCAAAAGCCTGTGGGCTACTACTCAAAGAAATTGGATGATGTGGCTCTAGGTAGGGGTCCTTGTTGCTATGCAAGCAACCTACATTGCAGTGTCCCTGGTATCACCACTTGCTCTGGATCAACAGCTTATAATTAAATGTCCACATGCTTTGCACACTCTGTTGACTGAACAGAGCTGCTCAAGTTACAGCTGATTAATGGAAAAAATGGTCCACAATCTTAGAGACGCCTAATATCAGCCTACAGCGTGGTGCACCTTCTAATCCTGCCACCTGATTCCACATTGTTGGACCACGATTGTTGTGAGTTGGTTTTGGACCAGCTCTGTGATAATTTCACAAAAGTCCATCCTCTGATAAATCCAGAACTTGTTTTATATACTGACAGTTCCAGCATTGTGGAGGGGGGAGAGAGGACGGCAGCATGGGCATTTGCTACATGAAGTGATGTAGTGGCATCTGGTGTTTTACCAGCAGGAACATCAGCACAAGTGGCAGAGTTGGTAGGTTTGACAGAAGCATGTAAACAGGCTGAAAGGAAAACAGCAAACATATACACTGACTCAAGGTATGCATTTGGCGTCACACATGATTTTGGAAAAATCTGGAAGAACAGAGTATTCATGACATCGCTTGGGGCTCCCTTGGGGCTCTACTGGAAGCTCTCCAGTTCCCAATTCAAGTTGCAATCATGAAAGCTAAAGCACATACAAAAAGTATCTCAGAAGAAAAGTTAATGATCTAGCTGCAAGGGCAGATGCCAAGCGGACACCGCTATCACCCAGACTCATGAGAAGACATTACACTCTGCAACACAAAGGAAATGCAGAACAATGCACCAAAAGATGAAGTATGGGGCACTTGCCCTGCCGGGACCCTTCAGACAGCTACTGATTCAATCAATCAATCAAGTTTATTTATATAGCACAATTCATACATAGAAGCAATTCAATGTGCTTTACAGGACATACAAATATATATATTTTTTAACAGTTTGATTAAAACAGACATGGATCAATTTAACATGTACAGAATAGAAATAAAATTTTTAAGGAAAATTAAGAAGGATTTAAAAAAGTAATGAAAGTCTGGTATAGAAAAGTTGCTTTTAAAGTATATATTAAAGCTATAGGACACATTGTGAGGTCATGCCCTCAGTCATAGGCACGTGAAAACATGTGTGTTTTTAAACTGGACTTGAAAATTGATAGGTTTGGGGCATATCTAAGATCAACTGGTAGCTTGTTCCAATTGTGTGCCGCATAGCTACTTAATGTCGCTTTGCCATGTTTAATTTGGACTGTGGGCTCTACTAGCTGGCCTGAATTCATAGATCTTAGAGGCCTTCTTGGTTGATATTCTTTAAACATATCAGATACGTATTCAGGCCCTAAACCATTCAGTGATTTGTAGACAAAAAGCATCCCCTTAAAATCGATTCTATAACTAATCGATTCTGGTGACTGAAAGCCAATGCAAAGGTTTAAGAATCGAAGTAATGTGTTCTGTTCTCTTGGTCCAGTTTAGCATCCTTGCTGCAGCATTTTGAATGAGCTGCAGCTTTTTTATAGTCTTTATGGGAAGTCCAGTTCAAAGCCCATTACAGTAGTCAACTCTACTAGCGACTAAAGCATGGATAAGCTATTCTTGGTCTTTGTGGGACAGCATGCCCTTGATTCTAGCTATATTTGATAAGTTGATAGAATGCTGTTTTGGTGACCGTTTTGATTTGACTAGAGAACGTGAGGTCAGAGTCTATTAGAACACTAAGATTACGCACTTGGTCTCTGGTCTTTAGGGCCCGAGAATCAAGCTCATTAGTAATACTTGTTCTGTTGTTGGTGTTGCCAAGTACAATAATCTCAGTTATCTTGGTTTAATTGTAGAAAATGTTGGTTCATACAGGTATTTACTTGTTCTATGCAGTGACACAATGCGTCTATTGAGCTATAGTCCGATGGTTCGAGAGCCATATATATCATCTGCATAGCTATGGTAGTTGATTTTGTTGTTCTGTAGAATTTGGCCCAGAGGTAGCATATAGAGATTGAACAGAAGCGGTCTGAGAACTGATCCCTGGGGAATTCGGCATGTCATAGCCACCTTATCAGATTTGTGATTGCCAATAGTGACAAAGTAACTTCGACCATCCAAATAAGACCTAAACCAATTGAGGACCGTCCCGAACAAGTACTGTTATTTTATGTGAATCGGTATTCAGCCGTATATCATTCAGAACTTTAATCAGAGCCAATTCAGTACAGTGGTGAGGTCGGAAGCGCGACTGATATTTGTCTAGCAGACCATTTGAGTTCACAAAGTTGCTGAGTTGATTGAAGACAACCTTCTCAATTATCTTGGCTATGAAAGGGAGATTTGAAATAGGCCTATAGTTGTTTAATTTAGATTCATCCAGTTTTCTCTTTTTTAGTAGAGGTATAATGGTAGCTGTTTTTAGGGATTTTGGAAAAAGTCCTGATTTCAAGGAGCTATTAACTATTTGCTGTAGGTCCATTATTATAGAGTTAAGAATAGTTTTAAAAAAAGTCAGATGGCAGGGTGTCAAGACAACATGTGGACGCTTTAAGATGACAAACTATTTCCTCTATGGTTTTTTGATCAATTGTATTAAAAACCGACATAACAGAATTATGTCCCAGTGGTTTTAGTGATGGTACAGTGTCATTGTTTGACTGTGTTGTTCTGATGCTCAGTCTAATACGTTAATTTTTTTCACCAAAGTAACACGCAAATTCATTACATTTAACTGTAGACACATGTTCTGATGCTGTCTGACTTAGGGGGTTTGTAAGCTTGTCAACCATAGCAAATTGTCACGGCGCCTCTTGATGCCGTGCCCTCACCTGGTCACGTAGCACCCCGGCGTTCGACGTCGCCGGCCTTTTAGTTGCCATCGTACTTGTATGTCCTGTTTTCCCATGTCCGGTGAACGCATCCTTCCTGATTACCCGCCAGCTGCATCTAATGTAGTTGGCTACTAAATCCCCTGTGTGTCTTGTCTCTGTGTCCGTGATTGTTACCTGTTATGTGTATACGGTCGTAGTCATTACACAACCTAAACTCTCTGAGACGTCTGCGGACTCTGCATTTCTACATCCTGAAATAAAGGGATTCGTCAGGCTACTGCCTGCACATTGGTCCACTCATTACACACCATCACACAAATAGTGTGCAGATATTGTTGTTTATCATTCCCGATAAATGTTGCTGCCTAGCCTTGCGTAATTCATAATTAAAGCTACAAAGGCTTTGTTTATGGATGTCATAGTCGATTTGAAGTTTAGTTTTTCTCCACTTACGTTCCGTTTCATTCTCTTTTCAGGGCAGTTATCGCTACCTTGTTTCTCCAAGGTTTTTTCTTCTTGCTCTGAGTTTTCTTTAGCTTTATCGGTGCAACATGGTCCAAGACATATATTGATCCATGACATATATCCTGTCACGGTTCAGGTGAGGTGTGGAACCATACGCAGACATTGTTAGAAAGAAAAGGTGATTTAATCCAACAAACACACAGGTACAAACTACATGAACAGTAAATGCAAAAGTGAAGGTGCTGTGGGAAACAGCAAAACAGAACTAAAGCAAAATACAAAGAACATGTAGCGTATCCACTGTAAATGAGGGATTTAAACAAAGCTAACACCTAGTGTGGTGAAAACCCAACTTAAGTAGGCTCCCCAATCAGAGACAACTGATGACAGCGGCTCTGACTGGGGAGCCCACAGTGGCATAGAGAAGGCCAGAGGCCTCTCTAAGTGTCATGTCCTGACTGGGGGTGAGCTCCAAGGCATAGAGAAGGCCTGGGGCCCCAGACAGGACATGACATATCCATCAATATTTTGGCGTTCAAGTCCTCCAGGAGTTCTTGAACAGACTCTGCACTTAATGTTGGCAAGATAGCCATGGCCTCCATAAACTGAGCATTGGTGCTCTCATTAATGTACCTTTTCCACACAGAAATTATCAGACAGTGCCATGTCTTTAACCATGACAGAGGAAATTGCTAGCCCTTTTGAGATCCAGATCAATAATGTGGCCATGAGTGTGTGTATGTTCTTTCACATGTTGAGTGAGATCAAAAGTGTCAAGCAGTGCAGAAAGATCTTTGGCATGTTTGTCAGTACCATTATCTACGTGGATGTTAAAGTCCTGGTTATAATAAACGAAGTTATAATCAACGGATATGACAAAGTAGTTCAGCAAAATCATCCATGAATTTTGAAGAGTATCGTGGAGGTCTGTAAATGGTTAAAAACAAGATTTTGGGAGCACCCTGCAGTGTAAAACATAGGTATTCAAAAGAAATAAAATTACCAAGCGGGCTATCTTTGCATTGGAATGCATCTTTGAATAGGGCAGCCACTCCGCCTCCTTTCCTACCATTTCAACATGTATTCATATAGCCATATTCTTCAGGGGCTGTCTCATTGAGAACAGTAGCACTACAGTCTTCAGTTAGCCACGTTTCAGTGAGAAACACATCTTTTAAATTGGCAAAGGAAGGATATGTAACTCTGAAAGAGCAGAAGAAGCCTGAGAGAGACATCAAGGAAGAGAAACAGAGAACACCTAGAAAAGTCATGTACTATATATTTTGTGGATAAACAAAAAAAAAATGTTCTTTTCCTGACTTGGTTCAATTATTATTCTGCAAACTAGCTAGAAGCTAACGCCTATATCTCCAAGCTGGAGAGAAAGAGAGCAAACAAAAACACAAACAAAATTAATGGATTCCCAAAATAGACATTATTCATCATTCTGTGACTCCAACATTCTGTGTATCAATATGTGTGCAGTGCTACTGTTATAGCTTACAGTAAAATATGTATACACTAGTTAGGAGCACTATAAAAGTTTTATAATATATTATTTCAGATGTTCAAGAGATTATATTTGAGATGCAGAGAGTTTATAGTTTTCATTCATCTGTAAGCTTTTTCTCCATCCATAAACTACAGGGTGGTAGCTCTCCAGGAACAGGATTGACAGCCATGTTTTATGTCATACCATGTCATCCACAATAAAGTTTAATTGTGTACTGTGGGTCCAAGCACGGTCCACTTGAGATTGGCATTTACCCAGGGCGGTAGATACAATTATAAACGAATGAACTGTCATCAGTTTTATTCATGTGGATCATGTCGCTGATCGGAAATTAGAAGAGAGAGAGAGAGAGAGAGAGCTCCTAGAACATCTACTTAATATTGTTATTTTAGACTGAGTACAATGACAAGTATAATTTTCTTTTTTTTTAGCATTCATTTATCTCCAATAACTTTAATAACTTCTGGCAAAAAAAAATTAATTAACTAATAACAACACATCAAAAACAGATGAGAAACCTGCAGCAAACCACAGCAACCCACCACCAGAAAGTAGGATTCACAGAATTAACAGAATAAAACCACAGTCAAGGGATCATAAGGACATCATACAGCCAGAAGAACAGAAGCCAAGACAGGTGAAAAAGGAAAGGGAACAGGACTTGAAAGGTGAGCTAATATTGGGATGTTTATTTGGATGTTTATACAAAAAGCTATTAAGAACAAGCTACCAAGCTACTTTACAAGCTAAAAAGCTAAAGGGCTAACAGCCCCAGTAGAGCCCCTGTTTTTTTTTCTCTCAAAACCTGACAGTTAAGGCATTTTTCAAAACCTGACAGTTATTTTTCAAAAATGTATACACTCAAACAGCAGCCCAGTGGGCGGAGCTTGGATAACCTAGCAATAAGCAATCCTGATGACATCACCAGTGAAGCAGGGAAAAAGAAGTAGGCTATTGAGAGAAGCCCCAGAGACCCTGAGAGCTGTCACGTCTCCACCTTGCGGTGGCCGCTCCCCTGTTCGCGTAGCCCCCCGGCGTTCGACATCGCCGGCCTTCTAGGCACCACCGTCCCTGTTTGTCTTGTTCCCCATGTCCTGTGAACGCATCCTTCCCTGATTCCCTGCACCTGTTACTCATTGACTGTGTATATAATCCCTCATGTGTCTTGTCTCTGCGTTCGTTATTGTCTCTCTGTTTCCGTGTCAGCACTGAGGTGCTCTTGTGACTGAGTTCACTTATCCTCCCCTATATTCGGAAGAGTTATTTACTCTATCTATGCATGATCGTCAGGATTAGGAATAAACCTAATATATATTTTGATCGCCTATCTGCAGTTTGGTCTCCTCCTTTCAACACACGTTACAGAATACTGAACCTAACAAATGGACCAAGCAGGGGTGAAGCAGGGGATTTCCTAACCGACTTACCTCTTTCCCAAGGTTGCACCACCATCCTGGTCGTTGTGGATAGGTTCTCGAAGGCCTGTCGTTTGCTCCCCTTTCCTGGTATCCCTACGGCCCTGCAGACCGCGGAGGTACTATTCACTCATGTCTTCCGGCACTATGGGGTCCCTGAGGATATAGTGTCTGACCGGGTTCCCCAGTTCACGTCCAGGGTTTGGAAGGCGTTCATGGGGAAGCTGGGGGTCGCGGTCAGCCTTACCTCCGGGTACCACCCCGAATCCAACGGCCAGGTTGAGAGGGTTAACCAGGAGGTAGGCAGGTTCCTGCGTGCGTATTGCATGGACCAACCGGCACGGTGGGCTGCCTTGGGCCGAGTACGCGCAAAACTCCCTCTGCAGTTCCTCCACCAACAAGACGCTGTTCCAGTGTGTCCTCGGCTATCAGCCTCCGCTGGGGCCCTGGAACGCGGAACCGTCATCAGTACCGGCGGTGGAGGACTGGTTCCGGGGGGCGGACGCCACCTGGCGGGCGGCCCATGTGCATTAAGGCAGACGCCCGGTCTATGCCCCGGGCGACGGCATCTGGTTGTCCACGCGGACCCTGCCTCTCCGGTTGCCCTGCCGGAAGCTGAGCCCGCGGTATGTGGGGCCGTTCAAAGTCCTGAGGAGAGTCAATGAGGTATCGTATCGGTTGCAGTTACCTTCCACGTACCGCATCAATCCGACGTTTCATGTGTCTCTCCTCAGGCCGGTGGTGAATGGTCCCCTCCAGGAGCATGAGATCCGGGCGTCTCCTCCTCCGCCGCTGGACGTCGACGGGTCCCCTGCCTATGCTGTTCGGTCGGTGTTGGACTCCCGGCGTCGGAGGGGGGGCCTGCAGTATCTCGTGGAGTGGGAGGGGTATGGCCCTGAGGAGCGGAGCTGGGTGCCTCGCTCGGACGTCCTTGACCCGTCCCTCCTACGGGATTTCTATCGGCGTCGTCCGGGGCGTCCTGCTCCGTGCCCTCCGGGTCAGCTGGAGCTGCGCCTACGGGGGGGGGGGGTTCTGTCACGTCTCCACCTAGTGGTGGACGCTCCCCTGTTCGCGTAGCCCCCCGGCGTTCGACGTCGCCGGCCTTCTAGGCACCACCGTCCCTGTTTGTCTTGTTCCCCATGTCCTGTGAACGCATCCTTCCCTGATTCCCTGCACCTGTTACTCATTGGCTGTGTATATAATCCCTCATGTGTCTTGTCTCTGCGTTCGTTATTGTCTCTCTGTTTCCGTGTCAGCACTGAGGTGCTCTTGTGACTGAGTTCACTTATCCTCCCTTATATTCGGAAGAGTTATTTACTCTATCTGTGCATGATCGTCAGGATTAGGAATAAACCTAATATATATTTTGATCGCCTATCTGCAGTTTGGTCTCCTCCTTTCAACACACGTTACAAGAGCTGACTACCAGCAGCTGTATGACAGAGAGGTCAAAGCAGACCTACTATTCTACACTCAGCACCCTGAGGCCTTGCACACCACTGTCCATGCAGAGTACACCAACCTCAAGATGGGAGGGAACAAATCAATCAGGCAGCTATACACCAATACTGAGCCTAAATTCAATATTAATTTCTACAACAACAGAGTTTGGAACTGAATTTGACAGATTGAAAGCCCTTGCCGGAAAAATAAAGACCAATATACCTCCTAAAACAATATCCGACCAACCTGACACAGATCCAAATATAACCTCTGCCTCACATAGAGCAACCAGAGCACCCAGTAACCCCCCCCAACCCCCACCACCTCCCATTCAGCCTTCAGCACCCACCCCCCAACACCCAGCACCTCGTCTTCAGTCCCCTCCAGCCTCTAGCACCCCCAGCAGGACCCACACACCCAGGGCATCGATATCCTTCCTTGAAATGGAAATTATAGAATTTAAAGAAAACAGACGGTCAGAGAACGATGTTGTCCACCAGCTGAGAGCTGAGATGGATGCGTTGAAAAAGGAGACCAGGACTACCATAGCACAGCTAGGAGAAACCATGAGGGAACTCATGGAAACCCTCAGAGAGGAGTTGTGTAAAATGAGTAACACAAACCTCCTCAGCTTCAAACAGCAGCAGAACAGCCACCCACCCAACCCGACCACTGATACGGGCACCCAGACCAAGACCAGCAACCAGGCAGAGACCCAGACCACCATAATGGACATCTGTCCCACCACCCCTCCACACGCATCCCTTGTCCTGCCCCAACAGCCTGCAGGAAAACAGAGACCATACCCCCCCCTCCACCCCCACAGCCTGCAGAGGAACAGAGATCCCAGCGCCTCCCCCAACACCCACAGCCTGCAGAGGAACAGAGCCCCACACCACGCCAAGAGCCTTCTAAGACTGCCATCCTCATAGACTCCAATGGCAAATTCCTCCAATACAGAAAACTGTTCCCCAGACACAGGGTTGGTATGTTCTGGTGCCCTCACACTGACATCGCACTAAAGCTGCTCTGCCACGCCCACCTAGGTCAGCCTGACAACATCATCGTACACACAGGCACCAATAACCTGCGCTACAAGGGAGAGGGCGTCTCAGAGGCCCTGGTGGAGGTGGCTAAGAAAGCCTGCAGAGAGTTCCCCAGAGCCAAGATCACCATCTCCACACTACTGCCACGAACGGACTTCCCCTGTGACGTCATCAAGAGGATCAACGGCGAGATCGCCACAGGATGTGTCTCCCTGACCAACGTGGCCGTCGTCCACCATCCCACAATAACAACTGAACACCTGTACGACAAGGTGCACCTGGCCAGGAACAAAGTCTGGAGGTTTGCGGAGGACCTGAGAGGAGCCACACCCTGCGGAGGAGATGCCCCAACCCTGCCACAGCATCACACACCCCACCAGCCAAGAGGGAAGAGAGAGGGACCCAGCAGACCCCATACTTCTGGTTCCCAGCCTTCTGGACCTCCACACAGAGCTTCCCAGACAACTAGACCTCCACCCAGGGACACCCAGTCCAGTGGAGGGCAGCCACGCTCTCACACCTGGCCCAGAGACAGCACACCTGGCACACCGGTGCACAACACAAAACAGCCCTGTTACCCCCTGTGAGGAAGCAGACATTGGCACAGGTAGTCTCAGGACACTCAGACATTGGAGAGGTGAGGCAGTTACTACACCTGATTTGCAAGATAATAGGTTAATACATATAAATACTATATAGTACTATATAGTTTGGTTGTCTTTTATATCCCTATTTAATTATACTTTTCCTTCATTTTATTACTGCTTTTTTTTAATAAATTTGGTTTACACATCCCTACACGCACCAAAACACCTACTGACACACCAACACACCCACACACCACACACACCCAAAATCAACCACAAACACATACCCACACAATCATTATTTAACTACACTTTATCTTCCTTTTATTTTATTTCTTTATTTGTATTATTACTTATTTATTAATTATGGATTAATTATGTTTACACATCCCCCCCACACACAACCACATAAGAACTCCTACAGACACACCCACTCGCACACACACAACCACACACCCAAAATAAACCACAAACACACTCACTCACACAAAACAACAAACACCTGGAAGAGTGCCGGAAGATAAGGGGCAACCTGTGACCTGCCGTTGACCGTAACCTTTGACATGTTTTTGTTTATTCTAACCATTGTTAACTTAGATTTTTGGTTGGTGTTATGTCGATTATTTATGTTGTTGGCGCTGTTAATATGTGGTTTTCAGTTGTTAGTGGCCACATTGTTGTATTCATTTCCCTGTCATTAATATTATTACTACTGTACGCCTAGCTTTGGCAATATAGTTGTAATGAGAGAGAGAGAGAGAAATGTACTATACGTTGCTTGCTTTACCAAAACAGGTTAACACCAGCCCATTGGTTGTTTGGACCAATTAGAGAGTACCTTCCATAATTTTTGCAGGTCAACAAAGGGTTATCAGGGACAGGTGCGTGATGAGCAGGTGACAGTGATCAGGTCCCGTGCCGCATTTAACGGATGGTGGCAACTAGAAAGCTGGTGACAACATCCGCCGGACCCTGCACGTAACAGGAGGAGGCACGACCCCGGCTGTGGACTTCAAGACATGTAGAAACTAAAGTTTCCCCCCGGGTTGCAAATCAGAGAATGTCCACGCCGTTCAAGTCTTCCCAAATCATACACCTTTATTACGAATGCGCACCCGGAGATCTGTCTCGCCGGACATGTAGATCTAAAGTCTAAGTCTAATTGAAACCCTTCTTGGTCAAATGTATACTTCCATACCTGTAAATATTGATTTGTCAGTTGGTTCCAAATCATAAGATCAGAAGAAAGCTAGTCTTTCCGCTGTAGGGGTATCATTTTCCAAAATGCAAATCAAACAAAGATACTCAGACTTGGGACAACACACAAATTATCAAACATACAACAAAAAA
>JACXGK010006707.1:0-27820 GCA_016801125.1 Novumbra hubbsi | reverse complement strand
GACTCGAGGCTCAGGACAGCAAGCCCCACAGGATTGGACTCGAGGCTCAGGACAGCAAGCCCCACAGGATTGGAAGACACTAAGGAAAACAGCTCCTTGGGCAGGCAGGGAACCACACAAAGAAGAGACAGACCCTCCAAGTGGACTCTGTCCAGAGTGGGCTAGCTGATATCTTTAGTTGGGTATAATAAAGGAGAGTTCATAGCCACTGGTGCAGAAACGTGTCCCCCCCCGGGGAGAGCTCTTACATCTCCCATAAAGAAACATCAGCAGATGTCCCGGCAAGACAACAAGGTCAACTTGGACACTGCCGAATCTCTCGCAGATCTGCACAATTATCAAGAGGAGATAATCCCCATTCCAAAGCGTCCCCATCAAGAGGAGATCCGTGCTTACGTTAATAAACATGCAGAGATTAACTGCACTGGCACGTGATTGCTCGTGCCACCAACAACAAAGATGTCTGTTGACCCTTTCTACCGCTATCTCGCTGACAGTACTGACCAGAGACCATCGTCGTCATCTGTATGTGGTTCTGTCTCCTTTATGTCAAAATTAAGCAATGCTCCCTTCTCTTGTATCCTGAATCTTCTGAGAACCTGAGTCCCTGTCCTGGTTGTGCAACTGATCTAAAGACTCTAAACACAGCCCGTATACAGTACATTTATTGACCCGCCGGTTAATAAATACTGAAGGTAGACCCAGCAAATCCTAAAGACGACTGACCACTCCTCAGGTTGCAGATCCTCTTTAAGTTAGTTTCCAGACCTACTTGCCGTGGGAAAGGGTGATCATGACCCCCCTCATCCCATATATTACAGGCCGGTCAATTTGATTTGATTCCCAATATACAACAGACCCAAGCTTTTGCCAACTAGTGAGTTTTTCCTTGCCACTGTTTATTTATTTCTTGATGTATCTTGCTCTTTTGGGTAGGCTGGGTACCTGTATGAAAGCGTTGCAGTCATTGCAGCTACCGTCAGTTATTTAGCATAATACTAAATAACTATTTAGCAGTTATTTAGCATAATACTAGGGCAGTCACTTTCACAGGTGGCCATTTGATGTTTCATTGCTTTGTTTTTGTGAAGATCAGAATATGTCAAAGTATGCAAAAATAGGTACCTTTTTATGTATAGATATTTCTTTTTCATGGCACTTAAAATGAATCTTTGAATGTAGACACAAAGATTTTGTTTAAACCATTTTCTATAATATTCTGTATGAAAGTGTGACATCAAATATACTTGTTCCTAAGAAACCGTCAACTTTTCTGGTCATTAGATCAAGAATTTAATTAGGTAAAACCCAATTGCAACTATTTACAGATGGTTAATTCACATCCTTTGAAAATATACTACTATTTATAAATGTATTAACTATAACCATATAAACGTATGCTTCAGTAAACGTCTTAGAAATAATCTCCAACACATCCACAATCGTAATTGAAGTTAAAGATAAAATTGTCAAACAACTAAAAATAAGACAAAAATACATACATCTGTAGAAATAAAGTACAGTACTTTCCCTCAAATTCAATACTTTCCTACACTTAAATAGCAATAACCCTTCCTCTCATGTAAAACCTCTTTACCCGGAATTGGTTGTGAAACAATCTGTATTTTAATCATTTATGTCTGTAATAAACGGTCACAAAAACATGAATGTTAACAGGACGAAGAGCCATATAACAAAAAGCAATAATACTTTTATTTACAGTTTATTTTTTTATAAACTAAAACAGGCAATTATTATTTTCTTAATATTAATTATATGTGTTATTTTACCAGACATATGAAATATAGTTTTATCTGTGTAATTCCACCAGTGTTGTACAATTACTTAGAAATCTGGAAAGCATTTGGTACATTTTAAGGCAAATTCATGTAAAACGTTTTGTTTTTAAAGTGTGGTTTTAAATTAGATCCCAACAGTAGCAGAGTGTTTATAGTATATTTCATAAACATGTCAAAGGGATATGCCTAATCCTAGTTAATCCACACTTTTCACAACCTGAATCCACAGTCTTAAAGACACAAATGATGATCTGGACCTCAGCAGGACACATCCAGTTGTTGGATTTGGGTTGTTTTTGGATGCCAGGATTACAAAACTAATGGTGGCTATTTTCCAATCGGATTGCAAGGCAGCTTGGGAACAAAGGAAATTCTATCACTTCAGTATCTCTGAAGGTGATCTGCTTTAAACTACCAAGTGAGGGTGGAGACTATGAAACTTATAAACACATAGTGATTATGTTATTTGTTTTGAGGGGTCACGCATCGTTTTTTCATCCACTGTATGTCGGCGAGGCAGACGGTGGTCACTACCTGGCACATTGACCACAGCAGCGGAGATGGCTGAGGCGTCGGTGGGAGCCTGTGCACTACAATCATCTATAGCAACATCTTGATGTCTGTCCAACCAGTGACTACATTAAGAAGCATATTTGCCCTCCTGGCTTTTGCCTAGTAAAGTAGACCTGGACCTGAAATGATTCTCATCCTGACCTCTTAGGACCTTCATATAAGCCTGTCCAAATTCCAACGTAACAGAGACCTTATTTTGGGAGATACCATTAATACAGTATTGTTCTGTAACAAGGCACCCTCAATCTATTTTTTGTCTTACTTTCAGAATAACAAACTCAGGGAACACATGCAATGGGCCTGCTAGCTATAACAGAGCAATGTAAGCTGCATACCTTTCAAAGCATCTTCCAGAAAGTGGTATGTGGTCTGAATTTATAACAGACACATGGAAGCGCAGAGACCGGCACAGACACTAGAGAATGTTTAAATAGACAGTTGTCCCTCCCAAACTGATTGACTTTACATCTGGCCCAGAGGATGTTGATCCACCAACACACACAGACCCAATGGCAGGTTGGTAATACACACAAACATACATCGCCTTAATATTTTAAAAACACTGAAGCTCAATATCAAGTTGACATTGTTTTTAAATTAGAAAATAAGTATATATTTTGCTTGCGTAAGTATTCATCACCCACACATCAACATTTTGTCGAGCCAACTTTCACTGCAATAAACACTTTACATATTTTAGGGTTGTTATGTACCAGCTTTAGATTTCACAGATTTCCCCGAGTGATTTTGGACAACCCTTGGCAGATTTGATCCAAGTTGTTGGATAGATGGCACTTCTGTATGGCAAGTTAGAAATGGTGCCACTGATTCTAAATAGGACTAATATCAGGACTGAATGGGCCACTATAAGACCACAATAACCTTTTTGTTCTCGGGCCACTCTAAAGATGCATTAGCCATGTGCTCAGGGTTATTATCCTGCTGAACGCTGAATGTTCACCTATGTATTCCGTTTCCCATTCTTCCATCAATCTGAGTCCCAGTCCAATCTAATGAGAATCCTCCCGACACCACAATGAGGACATTACCACATTTCACTGATAGAATGGTCTGTCTTAAGACATGAGCATTTACACATAATGCTTTGAGTTTTTGCCAAAAAGTTATTTAATGGTCTCATCTGACTACCGGCCATTCAAACTTTCTGGAAGACTCCAGACGTGTAATGGGTTCTTTCTTGCCACCATCCCATAAAAGACAGTGTTATTGTGAGTTTATAATCTGGTTGACTGGTGCACCATTACTCTGCTCCCAGCCAATAGACTCTGTAGCCCCTTCAAAGTGATTGTCTCCCAGCCTCTACTCTCACAAGTCTCTAATGTCATAATGTAGGCATTTTTATTAGTTTATCTCTATCTGCTGTAGAATGCTCTTTGTTCTGTTATTTCCTTCAGACTCACAGCCTGGCCAATGTTACTTAACAGTGGCATTTACCACCAGACAATGTGATAACAACTTTAATGGGTCACGGGTGGAGCCCAATGGTCAGTGTAATATTCTTGTGTAATTCCATTTGTAATTCAGTAATATGAGGCAATTGGTCAGGGGTTTGGATACTTTTGCAAGGCACTACATAATGTGTTTCTCACACAGAACCTTTTTTAGCGTATGCCTTTTTTGAAAGAATTGTAGTTACTTTTAATGGGTTGTCCCCTACCATCCTATCGTATTTTAAGATAAATGCAATTATTAGAAGTCACTCTGTATTACATTGAGCATCATCTACTATCAGTGACTAACATTTAAACTGGCTTTTCAAGACATAATTTCACATTACAAGTAAAACAATGCAAATATAATATTGTAAAACAAAATGCTGTTTTAATTTTACCAGGAAGAGGCACAGCAAAGACATACATGTGCTATATATTTCAGCCTGGGGAATCCTTGATCTACAGAAATATGTATATTAATCATGAAATCACCATTCTGTTGTTGTTTACAATATTAATGGCAACACTAGATAAGCATTAGATTGACCACCAGCCCCACAAAAAGACACGAACAAAATATGTTCTGTAGGTGATTGGTAAGGGTTTATGCCCACAGGCCAACTAAACATTGTTATTGGGAAAAAATATAAAGGCGAACATTTCATCGTTTACATGGAAAATTGCAAGTACAGTTGGGTTTTTCTAATTTGCTACACCGTCAATGCATAAGTTGTGAAGACACAAAATTGAATAGCAAAAGCAACAAAAGAATGAAACACGACCTCAAGATTGAGTGATATTCCACATTCAGCATTTACTTCGCAGTAACTGAAGAACGCGAGAAGGGGAAATCTACACCGCAGACCATAAAGGAATTAATCGGTGATTACCTGTTATTGTGGATGTCTCCCTGCGCCCTCAGTGCAGTAAAAATATTAGAATTCCCTATTCGCATTATTCCGTCGCTGATGGAATTTTAGATACACGGGAGCTGTCAAGCAAATCGCAAAATTACAATAACCGCGATGTCGACAGTGCATACTGGTGGAGCATAGCGACATCAAACGGGATAGCGATACAGCATTTGGCACTGAATAGTTCGATGTACACTGAGCAGGCGCAGCAGCGTGGCATGGGCGACCGATAAATATGTATGCTGTAAATTGATGCCTTAAAGGTACAGCCCTGCTGCACGGTCCTACGTTGTATCCAGGGATGTTTTGAACAGCTGCAGCCGATGGAAAGTTCAATATGTCGTTTTTGCGCCCCCTCCCGGCTGTCCTGCTTCATTACATCTTACCATCATACAGAAAGAACAAAAATTACATTTGTAAATTAAAACAAAACCACTCCATTCTGGACGTTTAATAACATCCTTGATTGAAATATACCTTATGGCATGAAATAATATACCAGAGTACAGACTCAAACATAAAAATGGGATTTTACAATTGTGGTGCAACGATACTACATAACTGATCAATGACCAATAACAAATAACTAAGAAGAAATACATATATACCACATAAGCTGTGTTGACACAGACTGATGTGTCCTAATTACTTGCTGTATCTGACACCTATCTGATCAAAACAAAAAATGTGGAACCTGAGTGTATATTTGTAAAATCGGCTTTAAAAATACATTTGATTGATAAAAAACATCAGATAGCTATAACTGGCAAAATATCTGAATTGGTTTATCGGTGGAAAGAGAATGACATATAGAACCACAAACATACTAACTAAGTCTAAGCTAGTAGTACTCACACACCTGTACACACACAGGCACACACCTTGACAAAAAAGTGGGATTCCCTCAAACACCCAAAGAAAATAATGTTATTCAACTTAGTGCAATCAGAAGGTAAATATCAAACTTGGCAATGTACTTACTTACAGTGTATATCACTTATATACACACATAAGTGTATAAACAAAAACAAGCAGCACCCTATATACAAAAACAAGCAGTAAAAGGACTATTCTACTCCCTTTTTAACATATTCTCCACTTCACACAATCCAGGATCCTACTCCAACCTTACACACAGCCTCACGATCACAGCCGGCTAACGCTTGTTGGCATCCGGTCCTCCTCCTCCCCCATATGCTCCCTTCCCCATCTGGCCTGTGGTCATTGCATGTTTCAATTTGGTTGGATTCCATATGAGAGCAAGTTCGCTTCTCTTGCACCCCTTTACAGCAGGGGTGCCAAACTTTTTCCCATGAAGGGCCAAAAATCTTACTTTGCATTACACCAAACTGTATTATATTATAATAAATACGTTTAAATGAGTTGCCTCGATTCCCCTCATTTATGATTTAAATTGTAAATACATAAATGAATTCATTAACTCATTATACGGTTTGGCGGACCAAATCAAAGGTCTCAGGGAGGCCAAGTTAGGGCACCCCTGCTTTACAGACTTGGATAAGACCGAAATGTTACCTAATTTAAGTGAACATGTGATCGTCATGTGTACAACATGCAAGGTCAGGAACGACATTCCATCACACTGTAATAATAGTTTTTGTTTGAAAATGTGTGTTTGCACACTTTAACAAGTTTGAACCAAAATAAGTTAGCTTGTATGTCCTAAAATAAATCAGCGAAGGTGAAAGGAAAAGCAACCCCCCCACCCCCCCAAAAAGCTCTATGTTGGCATGAAATAGGGCATTTTGTGAGTGAACTTGACTTTTCCTGTTCACACCAACAAAATCAGAATTCAACCACTGTCTGCATCTTCTGGGTTCCAGGCTCAGTCCTTTGACCAAGACATAGGGTTCAATAATGGTTTATTTTCAGTAGAGTCAGTAAAAAAAAACTGATGGGGAAAGTTAGGTCCTAATTCAGTGAGTAGAGTAAGGTCTGGCAAATCTGTTAAACTAAGACTTGCTATGTGGCATATAATCCACTGACATTGCACAAAACCTGCTCCATTTGATTCCAAAACTGGTTTGATTCCATATAATTGCTGTTTTATCACAATATCTTTGATACTTCCTATCATTAAAGCATAAGTTACCCCCATTAAATGAAAAAGTAACAAACTAGGTAACGTGAAGGGATCATCAGCTGACAAATTGGACTTCAGTTTGACCTCAAAGCCAGTTAAAAAGATGAAATTCTGTTGATTTTGATGTAGGGGTGAAACTCACAGCCCGTAACTCAGTAAATTGCCAGTTGACATAAGTAAACAGGAATGGTCAGAAGCAGGTCAGTTGATCCGGGCATAGCGATAGAAGTCATTTTTCTCCCACAGCTGGCAGCGAAGATCAGAGTGATTTTGGACTACGTTCAGCTCGTGAGACAGGAGAGCAGTGCCTGATGGGTACTCAGGCCATATTTCTGCCATTTTACCTGGAAGAGAGGTGCGATGGATGAAGAGATATGATCTTTGTATGTTGGTGTCGGAAACAACATACCGGTACAGTGCCACTGTCTCATACATTTAAGGAGAAAGGAATATCTGGTGAGCGTGGCAATGTCAAACGACCTACTGGAACGGTCCTGTCAACTCACCCTCTTTAGCAAAGTGCACCATGTGCTGTGTGAGGAGGTCCTGGAAGGCCTTGTCCTGGGGGGAGAGACGTCCCCCCAGCGCCCCCTCCAGACCCCCGAACAGCGCCAGGCAGTCCAGAGCATGGAAGGAGAAGCGGCTGGGGAACGTGAATATGTCGGTGGAGATGTTCAGCGCTTGCGATGGAGTGTGTGTCACCATGTACCGGTACACTGGACTTTTCAGCGCCGCTGTGAGCAAACACAAACAAGTTCAAAGTGTCACTTAAAAGTTCCCAAAGCGACTTAAGCGAAATGTTCATGAAAGCTTTTTATGCTAATTGCATTACATCTTTTGTAACTTCAGAGCTGATCTGATTGGTCAAAAGACCAATTCATGAAAACCATCGGGCTGCCCAGTGTACCAGTGGCACAACATTATAACACAGGAAACAGGTTGCGTGAACTACCAAATATCAGCTCCTGTGACTTAATAAGTAAAGCAGAGTGCTTTCAAAGCATGTACAACATAAATGAAAATGTATGCGCTCAATACTACAAGTCGCCCTGAACAAAGGTGTCTGCTAAACAACTGAAATGTGAATGTGTTAGCCATAAAAAAAAAAGAATTCTCATTTGGAAAAATGATGACAGAAACAAAGAAACCCGAACGTTGTCGGTCCGGTCAGAATACCTGCGGCCCGGGCGGCCAGATCGTTGTTGGGGCAGTTGACCCTCATGTCTGACACCATGGTGGTAAAAGATCTCTCAGGACAGCGGTCAGTGGTGACACAGGGGGCCAAGGAGGGGTACAGGTCAAGCGCCTCTTGGACGATACTCGGGCCAAACGGCTTCAGCTTTTCTGATTGGAAGGAACAGAGAGTCTGCGAGTGCTGTCGGTCAAACACTGCATACATGTTTTTGTACATAGCAAATTACAAAAACATTCAAATGTCTCTTATCTGTTCTGTACTCTCCGATATAATAGGCTTCACGCAGTTTTGTTCCACATCTCTCTCGGTCTTACCTGTCACAACCCACCGGTAGTCACCCCACGTCCACATGGAGATGTTCTTGTAGGGTGGGCTGCATTTGGAAGGAGAAAGACAAAAGCACAATTACTTCAAGCGCCAGTGAAAGTCCACTCAATCACACATTCTCTCAGCGTAATGAATAATTGTAACATCCCTGTGACATATGCGTTTACCTTTTGTTTTTACAGCTATGTAAGTGGGTGGACCAAAACTGTAAAACGCTATATTTAGATTGTGTAAAGTAACGGCCTCGCAGTCCGGCTGCGTCATTGTGAGTTGGTCCAACATATGAGGGTCGAACTACCAGGGGTGGATGGCGGAGATCTGCAATTACTATTAGTAGGTTAGACTATGATACCAACAGCAGTTGGCTGGGGAATGCATTCTCCTCAGTGTTTGTGTGAGACAAAACTTCCTGGTTGAGTGGTTAAGCGAGCAGTGTAATAAGAAGTAAAACATCTTAGCAATGTGTGCTTCAGAAGGATAAAAAAACATCCTATTTATATTTTATGTGATGCCATTTGCAGGTTTTAAAAGTGACCTCATCTGAAGCCTACAAAGATGCATGGGCTTAATGCATGAGCCAATATTAGTAGTTACTCCTCTTTAATCAAACGCAACTGAGAAAAGAGGGGAATTATTTACATTAAGGCTAGTGTTGCTACAATTCTTGTAGTCGCCTCATTTTACCTTTAGCACCTTTCAACAGAGACTGACTTAAGGATGCTAATCACAAGCCTGCTTACAGCAATCCAGTCATGTCAAGATCAATGACAACCTCATGGAAGACAGACAGGAAAGGTTCCGCAGAGATCTAACTAATCCAGTCATCCCTCACCTGAAGTCAGTCTCCTGCTCCGTGGTCCCTATAAGGAAGGGAACATCATTGTAATCGCCCCCCTGTTCCCATGTCTCAAAGGGAGGGGCGTGGAGAACGTGCCCATCCACCACCGCCACGGGCCCCACAAAGCGCTCTCTGGTTGGCAGGTCTACCAGGTCATCAGCTGCCCATGACGGGTACTCCAGCCATGGGATGGCCTAGCAGGGAGAACAACAGAGTAAAAAGGGTATTTTTAGACTTTAGGAACTCTGTTGTAATACTTTTTAGAATATATATACGAATTAAAACGCCTTTATAAACATCATTATAATGTGTTCCGAATGTTGCACGCATGCCCTCTAGTGGCAAAGAAATATTATAGAAAGAATCGTCTGGAACAACCGACTCTAAAATCAATAAGTGACCCTACTACGCGTGTGTGTTTACCTGTAGTATTTGAGTAATGGAGAGTTTTCGGAGACAAGTCAGGTTGTGGCAGCCAACCCTCTGTAGGAAGACCAGGTTGACTGACTCCGCCTTCTTCAGTGATGCGTTATACACGTAGGAGCCACTCATATCCACCGCCCTGTGGAAAAGACCCTTTGCCAAAGGTGACATCATCAGGGTCCACACAGATGTCCCACCTGGGGAAGTGGAGCAGGAGGGATTCAGCTTTGCTTGCCCGACAACTTATACTGATCACCTCAATCAGATAATCAACAATAACTATGACATAACATTTTAAATCCCAACTTTTTAAATGAACTCTCTGCATCTACACAAAACAGCTCATCCATCCTCCAAACATTCTGTTTTTGCCGGTCAGCGGTCAACGGCAGCGGTCAGCGTGAGCGGTCAGCGGCATGTTGTGCTTCGGACGTCTTTCCAACATACCTCACAAATTTACTTTAGAATCCAACTTTTTTTTTATGCTAAAATAGGTCAAGTGGTGATAAACTGTGCTATTTGTTACTGTATTAAGATTAGATTTTGTTAACTCTAAAAAACTGAAACCAAAACTAGTACAGCAGCAGCCATGCTTTCAAACCTGGATAAATCCTCTCTATAAAGAATATATAATCTAGAAAGCGCTGAAGGATATGAAGAAAGACAGGTTAAGTGACTAACTGTATACTGAACTACAAATTACTTGTTGGGTCTCAATGAACAAAATCTACAAAAGATCAAAATCTTTACTGTACATTGTGTAATTCATTACAGTTTTTCTGAAGTGCTAAAACACTAAAACCCATTCTCTAAACCAAATTCTCAGTGCCTAAACCAGTTTGTCAAATCACTTCCTTTTTGGGCAAAACTTTTTCCAAATGATTTCCAAATGCATTCACTCTGTTGGCAAAACTCTGAGTGTGTCAAAAGTTTCACACAACTACAACACAGTTGTCATTGTTTACACACAAAGACTCAAAATAGTTCACACTTGTTTCAAATGATGTGATCAAACCAATTGTACAGAATATAACTCAGTTCATGGTACACAGGTGGCACAGGTCGAGAAAGAGCAGGAAGAATGAATCTCTCATTGGCTTTGATTATGCAGTTGGTCCACATTTGCTATATTGTAATGAGATTCTTTGATCATTGGGCTTTTACATAGTGGGCTACTGTATTTTTTGGCCACTGCTGGTATACATACATTAAATACTGAATTACTTGCTGTATTTACAGTATTTAATATTTTCCATGACCAAGCTGTGAATATTATACATTTTTATTGCAAAATGTGTTTACTATTTACAATTAGAAAATTCTGTGTCTACATGCCCTGCATGCTGTGTTCTCCATTTGTTCATGTAGTGTCTAATTAATGCTCTGACGTGTTTATATTTTGACTGGCTGTGTTTACGATCTGAAAGCTTAGTGTGATTTCAAGAACAGAGTAAGCGGTTTTGAGGCAAGTGTTTAATTATGACAGAAGAGTCTGGGGTTTTGTGAATGTGTAATTTGAAGGTTTAGTGTTTAGAGCTTTGAGAAAATGGGTGAAGGTTTAAAGAAATGTCTTTTAGCAATTGTGAAAACTCTAACATTTAGAAGTATGTTTGATTTGTGTGCTGTATGGTTTCTTTGCTATGATCACATTACCCCTGGATCTTGAATGGTTGCTGGCTCAATCTTGTCATAAAAAGAGTTGTCTTTTTCAGTTTTATGTAGTCAGCAATCTAGTTAGATATTGTTCTTGTTTCTACCATTTCTATTTAGCTGGACACCTATCTGGTTCTTCTGTCAGGCTATTTAGGGAAGTTGTGTGGTGACAAATGTCTGATGCACACACAAAGAGAGAGGAAAAAGCAGGGAGAGAGAAGGAGGAACAGTGAGAGGGAGAAGGCGAGAAAGAAGGACAGTGAGAGGAGGGAGAGTGAGGTGGATGAGAAGAGGGAAGGAGAGGTGAATTCAAGTTGAACTAGATGTTATATGGATAATTGATCTTAGAATATATACATAATTCCAGAGTGCTTAAGGATCCTGTAAAACATAATTAATAAAACATTAACAGGGAGAAACTGGGAACGGAAAAACCTCACTGAGAATCTTATAGCAGGCAGTTTTAACTGAAGTACACAGACAATGTCATGATAAAAGTAAATAGCATTTCTTCAATGTATAGTGCAGGAAGCTGAGCTGCACATGTCTCCCCACTGGCGTAGCCCCAACTTCCTCCAGTTTTTATTTAACTGGAGGAAGTTCACTTCAGCAGAAGTGAACTGCTAACTGCTAAAGAAATTGGTTGCCAAAATGTTTCATACGTTTTTTTATTGATGTTTTTGATTTGTTTTTGAATCCCTAATATCATACCCCTAAACCCATAAGCCCCTTTTCCATGTTTTAAATGTTTGGTTTTTGTTTAAGTTACAGATTTATTTTTAGTTTGAAATGTTTTAATTCTCGAATTTTCTCCTGGAGATGGTTGGAGATGGTTGGAGATGGTTGGCAAACTCCTGCCAACCATCTGACATCAAAATCTCTAAAAAAATTTGACTATTATTCTCCGTATCCATCTAACAAATGAAGTAAAATTCTTAAACACCCCACATTACCTGAACTATGCCCAAAAATGGTGACCTTATTGGGGTCACCTCCAAACACTTGGATGTTGTTCTGGACCCACTTCAGCGCTGCTATCTGGTCCATGAAGCCGTAGTTTCCTGGGGGACACAAAAAGGCAGGTCACCAATTAGAGACGAGAAGCCTGGCTCAATCACGTTTGGACATGGCCTCGTTTTCAACATTGCATACCATTGTTCTCATTTCAAAATCTCAGTCTGACCTAAAGTACTTGAAGGCTTTTGCCAATATCCACCTCATACAGATCGGTATATGGATATAGGACAATGAACATCACCTTGTGTGTGGCAGCGGTGAGAGCACTGCTTTTCTAACCTAGATAGGGGATACCCTTGATGGGCCAGGAGTTTGCAGTTACTGTATTTAATGCTCATAACGGCAAACAATGTAACTAGTAGGAGATTGGGGAAATACATAAGACCTTAAATAAAGAATACAAAATGTATGTAGACTTTAATAAATCATATCTGCATTGAATGCCTGGCTACATAAAAACACACCAGGAGAAAAATTTCATTATGCAATGCCATTAAAATAATGCGACACGGATAACATTAAGATGCACAGCCATTTGATTTGATTACCCTTTAGCACTACTAGTAGTTTAATCATTGAAGCCATCAATGTTCCCATTAGCAATCATCAAGGTTATCAAACCTATTCCCTTTTTCACAACAAAGCTTAGAATTTGCAACAGATACCAAGATAAAGCCCGAGACCCACCAGAGGTGTTGGTGGACGAGGCTTCTCTGAGCAGCTCCAGAGCCAAGAAGCCCAGGGCGTTGAGTCTGTAGTTGAAGCTGACGTACACCACCTCGGTCCTGGCTGCCAGTTCCTCCGTAGGGGAGTACCCATCCTCTCCTCCACTCAGCATGTGGAGGGAGCCCCCATGGATCCACACCATAACGGGTAGCCTAGCCTCGGGTTTCAGGGTGGGGGTCCACACATTGAGGTACAGGCAGTCCTCCTGACCCATGACCCGCCCCGTGGCACTGAGGGGTCGCACCTGGGGGCACACGCTGCGGAAACGGGTAGCATCGGCCACCCCATGCCAGCGAGGAGGCCCATCCGGGGGTGCCCAGCGTCGCTCGCCCACAGGGGGGGCAGCATAGGGAATGCCCTTAAAGGAGAAGGCCCTGTTCCTCTGGGAGAAGAATGCCTTTCTTTAATAGCAAATACTTTTTAAGCAACTTCTTTAAGCAACAGGTTGGCTCAAATTCCAAAACAATAGCTGTCATGTCTGCATACGTTATACTTTCGTCCAGCTAAGGGAATTGAACCAACAACCCTTCCATTGTTAGCGCCATGCTAAACTGACTTAGCTGCACCTGGTACCTACATGAACTGTACCAGCTTGTTTACCGACTATAACACTCACCTGGTTTCCTTTAAGCCCTCCAGAACTAGTAGTAACCTCCACTACACCAGGGGGCAGTGTCTGGGCAACATAGGCTAGGTATCCGGCCAGAGTGAGCAGGGATACAACCCCCACACCAATAAAGAAGATGCAGCGTCGGGACAGGACCAGGAAGGGGCTGATGTACTGTCTTTGGCTGGGACGGACGTACTTAACCTCCACCTCACCCTCATCCTGAACCAGGTAGCGGTACTCTGCCCCCTCTGGGACCTCAAACACGTCCTCGCTCATCTCTGTCGATCTAGGGGAGAAGCATATTAAACCAGGACAGTTTAGTGTAGTTCTTAATACATGTAACCACAGGAAACAATGAGTTCTTATTTGGGGGTCAGGAATAGAAAGCCTGTGACAGCATTCCATCTTGGACTCCCAAGAACTGCATCATGGATGGTGCAAAGACCATTCGAGAGGCATGTGCTGAAACTGATAAAATGAGTGGTAGGCTCACACATATGGAACATGTATCGGAGTGCATGATGCGACACATGCCTGTCAGAATGGGTGACGCTCAGAAATACGGATGACACATGCCTGTCAAAGTGGGTGACACGCATAAATACGGATGACACAAGCCTGTCACAGTGGGTGACGCTCGGAAATACGGATGACACAAGCCTGTCACAGTGGGTGACCCTCAGAAATACGGATGACACAACCCGGTCACAGTGGGTGACGCTCAGAAATACGGATGACGCATGCCTGTCAGAGTGGGTGACGCTCAGAAATACGGATGACGCATGCTTGTCAGAATGGGTGACGCTCAGAAATACGGATGACACATGCCTGTCAAAGTGGGTGACGCTCAGAAATACGGATGACACATGCCTGTCAGAGTGGGTGACGTTCAGAAATACGGATGACGCATGCCTGTCAGAGTGGGTGACGTTCAGAAATACGGATGACACATGCCTGTCAGAGTGGGTGACGTTCAGAAATACGGATGACGCATGCCCTTCTGTGCGCGTGATCCATGTCACAGAAACCGATGGGAACATGGCATCGGCACTATATAGCATCAGGGGCCTGTGCACTAGTGAAGCCTTCCAGTGCACATGCCTGCTTGGAAGCTACAGTTGATTGCGTAAGTAGTCTGTTCTGTTGCTTAAGTGTTATTGAAACTGGTTAAACAGCAATGTTCAACAATCTCACAGTAGAATACAAAGTATATAAGCCTGCAACAATGATTTCATAATTGATTTCTTGCGATTTCTTTTTTTTACCGCAGATTTGAATAAGATGGGTCAAAGCATGGTCACACTTTTGTTTGCATCCATCAAACACATTTCCAAAGCCCGCGTGCACCCTGCAGTGTGACAGAACAGTAGCTATTCTATGATCCTATGGATTCCAATCAGAGGATGCCCCGTCCGCATTGATTTACAGTTGCGAAGTCCAGAAATCCAAACCGAATTGGGCAGTTTCATGAGAGGCGGTGTTGTACCATTGAGAAAGTCCCATAACATACACGATACACGTTTGTCGCTTGACACTGTCCAGTTGGACCTGTCAAAATGAGTCTGCAAGGCCAACTGAGTTCATCTTAAATACGATTAGACAATCGGTCGGTTAGTTACAGCACCAGTTCCACATTTGGCCATGAACAGTAGCCTTCAAATGGCGGACGCTCGCAGATGGCAGCCTAGCAAGCCCAGTGAGGTCCTGCCTCACGCCAGAGAATATGCACATGCTCGTGTTTCTGGCCCGAAATCTGCCCAACAAACTTGCCCACCACCCCATTTCACATCTCCACCCACTTTCTTTCAGAGGACTATATATTTTCATTATTATTTACAAACGTGTCCCTTGTTTATAGCAACACAAATGCCATAGGGAGATAGAGTTGTGGAAAAAAATGAAGTAAAAGAGCAGCGATTACTATTTTGTCACGTAGTTTTGCCAATAGTAATGACCGTTTTTTGCACCCCTGTTTTTGTTCATTACTAATGCTTTGTTTTTTAGGGATGAGGATAAATGTGACATTGTATGTCCAGAAGAAAATACAATGTTTTATGATAATAAAGAGGTGTGGTTTACTTCTTAGGCTGTGTACTTGTTATTACATTATCTGGGTCACATAACAGTGAAATAAACAAAATGTGTATCCAGGGATTCATTCAAAACTTTCATTTGTTTAATTTGATCATTATTAGAAAAAAATGATATTGTTATTCGAAATTATTGGTCAGACAATTGTACAGCAACATTTGGAATTTACTAAACTATGTACTAAATGTAAATAGTTTACATATTACGGATAAAGAAAATATTATTGAAAAAAGAAGACTTATCTAATAAGACATTACCTGAATCTATCTTTCTTTTTGCCATCTTTATACTGTGTATTAAATATAATGTCACTGACCGTTATACAGTATGTTTATACAGGGGTTAAACAGGCTTGAGTGTCTAAGAATCCTAAACTCCCACTTTCTGGTGGACTTCCTTACAAGGAAAACAGTCCCACTTCACCCGTGATATTCGTGAAGCTATATTTTGGACATTGTTTCAACAGCATTAGAAACCAGCATTGCTAACCTCTTGCCTGTTTGCTAAGTAGACTACATACTTTTTGAGGGGTTAATAAAGTTTTAAAGTGTCGTTATAGCAGGGTGTCCAAGATCGAGTGCGCACTATCATTTAAGGACGGAAATTCAAGTTACCCATGTTCAGTGAAACAATGCAACGACTCTTGCAGGAACTAACAAAAGCAAATGCCTTAATACACGCATTGTTTAAATGAATCAATATCAACGTAAGGCGTATCAAGAAAGGTGTATATATATGCTTATACTTTTTATATGTATATGTATATATATAAATATATATATATATATATATATTATAGCACTTTCAACGTTGGTAGCCGATCGAGGGCTGAAGAATAACATTTACAACAATTTATATTCTCAATAGCCCTTTTAGGAATAACACATTTGTAATTCAAGGTGCAATCGCGTGAAATGTTCTACTTAGTAACTTTTAGGTCTACATAAAAAAATCAGCATGAAAAAGTATTTGAGAAATATATAATTCCGTTTCCATTAGACTGCTTCATCCTGCTTGCCAAAACTGTATTGGTAAAAGAAAGGGGTGAAAATGCATCTCTGACGAAAAGAAATATATAAAAAATATATATTTTAAATCTTACCATATCCCATGAACCTTCAGCAGATACAAAAAACAATCAACACACCCTAACGCTTCTCGCTCGGGTTCTTGTCTCAACTAAAAATGGCTGCATAGCGTTTTTCATTTTTAAAGGAACAGTAGCCTGTTTAACATGCTTTTACTTTAGATTTTTTTTATTGGACTTTTAGTTATTTTGTTGGACAGATGACATCCTTAAGGCCATTGATAATGTATCGTACAATATCAGAATGTCTTTTTTAGAAAGAAAGAAATGTATTATTAAAGCACATTGATGCATCCAATGTCAACCCTGTTACCTTTGAATGAAACTGTGAAATACATCTTGTGCAAGGTTATTATGAAAGTATCAACACTAAAATACTTGATAAAATTGATAAAACCAAGGAATTGCAATTTATACTGTTAGACAAAAAAACACCGACATGTAATACGTGTTTTACTTTAAACCTCTGAGCAAATTATCGGCCCTTTATTTTGCATCTTCCAGAGACAGTTTGGAACTGTGGTGAGTGAGGCAACAGATGATACAAGATTATTTTGCCTACCTGCTTTAGCACTCAATGGCACTGTGAGGTTTTGTGGATTGCTTGTCTTTCATTGCTCCTAGATGCTTCTACTTCACAATTCTAGCCCTTATAGTTGTCTTGTAGGGCACAAATTGACTTGTGGCAAATGTGGCATACTATAAAGGTGCCAGGGTTAAAGTCAATGAGCTCTTTAGATTTGTTTTATTTACATTTGCTTTATCATTAAGAACCAGTGATTGTTTTCACAAAAACAACACACGTTAGCCATAATACAATATTTAAAATGATCGCAAAAAAAATTAATTAACCAAAATGTACAACACATTTCTGTTTTTAATATAAATTCACTTAATAAATCCCATACATGTTCACCAATACATATTAGTGTATTTTGTTTATTTTACGTGATGTTCATTGGCTGTCAGGATGAAAAACAGTTTGTGTAAAATGACAAAATAGACATCAGTCACACTGATAAGAGCTCTGAGTGATCGAGCAATAAAGCTTCAGGGTGGTATCGGCTTTACCATCATTTAAAGGGGAAATGTGTACAATTTCTGTTGTACTACTATTAAAAACACAACCAAAAATAACCAGTAGAAATCTGTTGTAAATATTTTAAGTTTCAGACATTCCGCATTTTGATTTTCTTACCCCAGATTCTTCTTTATTTTGCATCTCTCTCTCTTAATCAGTCAGTCCAACAATTAATACATTCTATCCATAATATAGACAGTTCCTTCGATGGATATATCTAAGGGGAAATTAGGTAATATATTAGAGAAATCTGTACTTAGTCGATACCTAGGGCAGTCTACATTACTTGGATAAATGCTTAATTAATTCATTAGTTAGCTTAATTGACTGATACCCCTGGAATTCCTGCACACACAGGCTTTCGGAATTTGCATTGATATGGACCATTGCTTTGTATTTTTAGAGGAAAAGAATAATATGGTATACATCACATTTACAACTAAGAAATCTATGTATTTGCTTTTATGCATAGGCACTTAACATAATAGTAATGTTTTCATACTTTTTCTGTATGTGCCCATCAAACCTGCAATTAGTGTTAAGTGCCTTGCTGTCAATGTGATCTTTTGGTTACCGGCCCATTGATCGCACCACTAGGATGCTCCTCCGAACCCACCTCCCACTATCTCTTGTCCCATAGTCTGTGTTCCTCTCAGGGTGTCAATTCTCTATTTTTAACATTCCTTTGGTTCCATGCCTCCTCACAGAATGTCTATTTAGCAGAGCGATGCCACTACCTTCTACAGGGCTAGACAGAAATGAGGGGGGAAAATCCAGAAATCATTGGTTTCTATTCCTTCTGGCTGGGTAATAATAACATTGCCAAGGAATCGTATTTACTCTGAGAGCAGCAGATATTCATCTTAACCAGGGAAAGAGGTGTGCCGAATGACTCAGTGATTTATGATCGGCTGGGGGTTTCTGTACGTGTATGCGTGGATGCTAGCTCTTGCACCGTTGTGCGTGTCTGTGTAAATGCCACAAGGAACTTTTGTCTACAAAACAAACTCCAGGCTAGCAGTGTTTTTCCTCTATAAGATTCTGTTGAATATTAGAGAGTGAACTACAATTAGCTTTATTATTCTTTCATTAGTCTTGATTTACGAAATTGTTGCCGTACAGTCCAAAACGTAAGTTCGCTGAAGGATTTGACTCTACCAAGGCCCCTTTCAATCTGAATAACACTTTCTTAGTAAAAAGGTGTTTGTACTCTCTCTAATATTGCACATCACTTTGTAAGCAAAATCAGATTTAGCAGCTTTATTTCCAAGTATGTTCACACCTACAAGGAACTTGCTTTGGAATAATGTATGCAGGACTGATGTGGCCTTTTAACAAGGGTTTATCCCCTGTAAAAATAAGGAGTAATCATTTAATTTAAGGTTTTGAGTAAAATTCTAATATCAAAATGTTTTCTGTTCCATCCTTCATGAAAGGTTCCGGGAAGATTCTTTTAGATTATAGTTTTACAGACATTTTACATATTTATGTACACATTTTAAATTACATATATATTAGACATTTAATCTGTACGTTAACACTATTATCAAATGTAACATAATTGAGCAAATTACATTGAAAGATTATATTTTGCAGTCATTTATTAATTAGAAAAATGCATTTTCAGACTGCGAACAATACATATGTACAACGCTAGCCTCAGTAGCTTGTGTTGTCTCCTTTGGGTAATAACTTCACGTCTCTTACTTTGAATGGGAGGAATGTTTGCACCCTCTTCTTTATAGTACTGCTTCTGAGTCATGCTTGAAAACTCTTTTACATGCGCTTCCCACTTCAAGTCCTCAAACTGCCATTTAATAGCTGAGCTTTCTCTCGACCATTCCATGATCCTTTATCTGTTTACCATATTCTGTTGTAGCTTTGCTAGTGTGTTTGTGTCATGATCCTGTTCCATGACTCATGTTTGGTTCATCTTTTTGACAGATGGACTCACATTGTCCATAAAAAGTATTTGGGACAATATGGAATTCCTTGTTGACAATTTGCCAAAAGCAGCCTAAACCCTAAAGCCACCACCTCCATCCTATATGGTAATTATGAGGTTCTTCTGCTTAAAGGCAGTTTTATTGTTTTCATTAAATGTCGTCATTATATCTTTGAGAGCAGAGGCTTCGTCTTTCCTGATCTACCATGTAAGACAGTTTGCCCAGTTGCTTTCTGGCAGCTGATTTGTGCACTCAATATTGATTATGGCATGAGTGGCTGGGGTTCTTAGACACTTCTATAATCATCTTTAGGTAATTTCTTTGGCTGAATTTGATGGAATGACCCATCCTATGTAGATTGCCTGTGGCCTATTCTTCTCTCCATTTGTAGAGCATCCGTTGAAAAGTGGAATGATGTACATTGAATTGCTTGGAAACGGCGTTGTACCCCCTCCCAGACTCATATGGGCATTTATCATTTGTCTTCGTAGGACCTTGGATACGTTTTTGGATTTTGGTGTGATGTGTTACCACAAACCCATATGGTTAAGACCAGACTAGAGGTGAAGCCGGAGCTGCACACGGGGAATCCAGAACCAGAGCATGGTTTAGAAACCATCCTGGAATGTAAAACGATACATGGAATTTTCAAGTTCTACAGATTGAGAGTTGTAAATCAATCGTTGGGAGGTAATTAGTGTAGCAGTAAGCACACTGTGAGCATCTTCAGTTTGTATACACACCCCTTGAGAGCCCATTAGTCTAGAATGTGAAGCAATTTCACTCCGGGGTCCAGAAAGAACTAGTTTAACCAGCGGCACCGTGATCTCTGTCAGTGAGCCTGTTTCGGAAAGACAAAATAATTCTCCACTCTTAAGGACTGGCACTGAGGCCATTCAGACCGAAGACACTCTGTCTTGATTAAGACCTTCAACACCGGAGACTTGAGATGTATAAATGATATAACTGAGAGAAAGCAACACTGATTTGCAGAGCCACTTGGGGGTGCCACCACCTTGAGTATGCCCCCTTTCTCCACACTGCCTGTTGGTGCATAGGTTTCATGGTCGCATACTCAATGCTATGCTCTTCTTTATCATGTTACCCAGGTAAGACGATAAATACAATTAAATTAGAGCAAAATATTAGTTCCTTAATCTTAAATTAGCTTCGAATCTTGAATTTGATCACATAACTCATTTACTAGCCTCTATGCTTTTGTTTTACTATTATTCAACCAGGCAAGATGATTAAGTACCAATTCTGATTTACAGCAATTAACTGGGTGGAACGTTATGGAGGAGGAAAAGCATTTAGGGTTAACTATCTTGCTCAGGAACAGCTTTCACCCACAGATTAGGGCTAATTTTCAGGTTTTTGTGGTAACCTAGAAAGCATTACACAAACTAGGTCATGCTTATCAATCTGAATAGGCCCTGCTGCACATACCTAGATATAGGCTATGGTCCCAAGACACATGCCTCCTTACTGTACATACTGTAGAATTTCTAAACAAACAGCTTGAGGCAGAGATTTCTCCCACAGAGCCCAACATTTAAGTGTTTACTGAAAAGTCATCTCTTCAGAAGAGTTTATGTTGAAGTGTAGCCTGGCCCAGGGTTGTGACGGTGAAAGACAAGGCACTGGATTTCTAATTCATCCTTGCTGTTTTTTGTCTGGAACTCTCCCCTCTGCACTGAATTATCCTCTTTTCAAACATCATTCATGTTACCCCATGCTGTCCCTAAAACATACCCAATGGCGGTGAACTCTGGGAGTCTCAGAGCTCAACTCGGCTATTTAAAGTTTGAAAGCAATATAAAGTTCTCAAAATGCTTGTTTGAACAATCGAAATTCACGCAGGTTGGAATAGCCTGTGATTTTAATTGTTTACTCAACAAATTACACAATGTACAGTAGTGACTTTGATTAATATACTTCCTTGAAGACCCAATTTAAATGTTACCGTCATTTTTTAAGAAGTGTATTTTCAACAAATTGTGAGAGATGAATTTAATAGGTAATGAATGTAAACAATTGTAGTAATAGAGTTTTCAAAGTATGCTGTTCTCTGGAGTTCTATTTGGTTCTATTTGCGCTCTTATTGGTTTACCAAAGCGGCACTAGAACAGCCAGCCTTTGAATTTAAAGTGCTCACTGTGGCAGCCAATAGGTGTGCCACAGCTCATATATTAGGAGAGCCATCCCACCACGTGTCCCCTCTTACTCCAGCCAACTCCGGTGTTGTGAAGATCCTGCCTTTGAATAAAGAAGAATGTTTAAATAAAATGTTCCATCTCTTTTATAAGGTCTGTTGAGTTTTCACCACGCACAAGAGGACCTTTGCCAGGCTCCCTTTCTATGAAGATGAGACTGTTCCCTGTAGATCATCGCCGGCCGAGGACGTGTGCTCTTTTAGGGCGTCGTACTTCAGGCTTTTGTGAGTGAGGAGACTCCTGAGCGTGTTTATTTGGTGAGTAAGGCATGAGGTCACGTGAGGTCATTGGGTTTGTTCCCTTTTTGAAATCATGTGTTGTGGTGGAGGTCCACAACCCTCTATGGGCCCGTTCTCGCTCCGATTCTTCTGAAATTGTGTGGCATGCGGAAAAGTGCCTCGCATACGGCCCCCACACTGTGGCCTGTGCACCTGGGACAACGAATGTTACAGCTCATACGAATACCCAACATTAGGTTGAAAAAAGACATGGCTGGTTAAAGCTTGGGATAAGATATAAACTCTTTTCATAGAAACGTATGACATGAAGCCAAGTGGTAGAGTCGTGCTACCAGTTACCGGTTTCATGAAACACAAAGACCATAAAGCTTATAATGTTCATACGTTTACATCAAAACAAGACATTCCATTATTTGTTTCTTGTTAAGCCTTCTTGTGCCTCTGGAAGTTATCTGCACAGTAGGCCTGCATCTTCCTCGAATTTGTCCGTCACTGTCTGGAACCTATGGCTTTCTTCCACCCTCTCTTGACGCCTCTTCCCTTCATAAGGTATTTATTAAAAAAATTGAATGAAATAACAATCAATATTCCACCACAGCTGGTAAACTCATTACCTATTGATTGTCCCGTTGCCATGTATGCGATGACGTAACTATGCAATAGGCAGGTTTATAATTTATTCGATGTGTTTCAGTTATTTTTTACCACTGTTAAAGATCCCAGAGGATTGAATCGTTGTCTGCATATTTTTAACACACATTGGTGGAGCATATGTAGTGTACAAGCTCTATTTTTCTTTTCATATTTTCATAAATAGCATTAGTAATTCTAAAGTGTGAGTTACATTTTGAATACTTTTACTTTCGAAATACATTGTTTGGTCATTGTGGCGGTAGTGTTGTTAGATGGGGATATCTTTTTTTTGCCTTTTCCTGGGTTGCTTTTTCTTCATGCTTCATGCATCAGGATTCCTGGCTGTAGACCTGGCAGGGCGGTTGTGCTTCTCTAGTGGAATCCACTGATGTAAAGCGGTTCTCTCTATTGCGTTCTCTATTTTTCCCTCCCCTGAGTGAAACTGTGGCTGGCTCCATTGAATGATGTTTCTCCTTCACACTAGTGGCACTGGTGGCAGCATCTATGCCTCCAATTGTCTTCTTGTCTTTTCATAAGCCTGGCATAAGCAGAGCTGCAAATGAGAATGGAAATTGATACAGATACAGAAAGGCCTGGGGCCAACTTCCGTCATTGTCTTTGTGCGCAAATGTACGTGTGCTGTAGTGTAAATATGAAAGCATTTAATATTGTGTATGTAATATTGGGGGGTTGTTAGCATTTTTGTGGGTGAACAAACTATCCATTTCTTTCTTAGTGTGTCTGGGTGTGTGTGTGTGTGTGTGCTTGTGTGTGGGTGGGTGTTTGCTTGGAAAAATCTGTAAACCAATTCCTCATTAATGACAGAAGGAGCATTGCTCGGTTCTCTACACACCTGGTCCAGGAATGAAATAGATGGACTCTAATTGAGTATATGGAGCTGGAAAACCCCACACTGTGCTGGCTTTGGTGAGTCCAATGTATTTAGCTGACTTGACAGGCCGATGAAAACATGGTAAATTGGTAGTGTGTTTGATAAAGGTGTGCTTGTCAGCCACCTTGACAAATTAACTCTCTCGGATTAAATTATCCTCCGATTCCTTTCGTTTCTGGTAGCTGTACGTGCAAGGCATTATAAAGACTGAAAGTCTGATGTAATAGTTTTATATAAAACTAAGATGTCAGTCTTTATGTAGGTTTCTAAAGTTTTTGTGAATATATGTTTTCAGGTGGATTTGTTTCTGTCCCTCAAATAAATCAAATGAATGTAAGGACACATACTCTGGGGTTTACCGGTAATATACTTGTTTGGCAAGAGGGAAGAAGTAGAGGGACATAATGACAATGCAGTTCTGCATCTTCGGCAAGGCAACCTTCATAAAAAAACATTAGCATTTAAGAAAATTCATGGTAGCCCTTTTACATGTTAACCACCTGCGTCAAAATAGCAATGTTCTTGTTCTTCTGGGCACAGCATTCTCTGATGTAACTCTCTCCAGCCCCTCAGCTAGCTCGCTGGAAATACAATTTTTATGATTCTGTGAAGCCCTCTCTTACTGTGCATTTAGATGTCCCATTAGTCTTAACACAGCTTCAAAGCATCATAGCAACAGGGCAACAAGAATCACTGATACATTCTAGTGGCAAGTGGCAAGAAGACAGGAACTTTACATACATTATACATGTAATCATATGACAGTAACGGGCCCAGCACCGCATCTTGTGTAACACCCTCAAGCAGTGTACAAAAGTATTTTACAAACAGTAGAGCCAGTGGGTTAAGCCCACAGGTGGGGCCGAATACGGGGGAATTTTTTCATTCTCTTCATTATATATTAAAAAAAGATTTAAACTCCAACATAAAACAGGTAAATATTGATTTATATTATGTTACTGTATATCCCTATGGAATGTTTAGAGGGGAACTCATTTTAAGAAATATGAAATAACAAACGAGGAAACAAAAGTACAGAAACATGTCTATATAAAAACGACATGTTATTTGTCCTGCTCATGCTATCTTTTGTGTCTGTTTCAATACACACACAAGTGCACTACACTAATGTCTTGCTAATAATACTAGCTTGTTCACTGCATCAGGATTCAACCCTAACAGTGACTACAGATCCAGCCTTGAACAATGACAAGGAACAGCAGTAACTTGAGATTATTTAGTAGTAGGTTACTGGTCACTTGTTTTTCCATTGATATGAGACTTTGGTTCAACATAAGAACTTTATAGATGACGAATCAACTAAACCACTTACCAAGTTTTCATGTTATTGCTGATCACCTACTGTGACGTCTGGTAATTGAAAATAACCGGATCAAGGCGCAGGTGGGGTGTACAAGGTTCGATTTATTTGGCGAACCTAAACAATAAGCCTAAACAGGCTGGAACGAGAAGGTGTGCGCGCAGGCACGAACAAGGCACGTAGGCTACACGCAACAGCGACAATAACACACACGGAAACAAGACACACAGGGGTTTAAATACCCAGCTAAATGGGTGCAGCTGAAGGGAATCAGGGAAGGGTGCCTTCACAGGACATGGGAAACAGGACAAACACACACGATGGTGCTAGAAGGCCGGCGACGTCGAACGCTGGAGAGTCACGCGCCCGGAGGCGGACCCACCACCAGGAGGCAACGTGACACCTACCTGTGCGTGTGCTTGCTTCTTGAACAGACTGGCTCTAAACACAAATCTTAGGGGTCTTGAGATGTGTTTTTTGGCAAGAACATAATTTAAAGCTCATAGCTACACATCTTTTGTTTCTCAGTTTACATATTTCCAATAATATTTAGTTTGCCTGATTAACATTGGAATATCTGAAACAGTAAGGCATTGGAAACAGTATGCAAAATGTGCCCAGGTGACATGCTGTATCCAGTGGATTTAAACAAACGTGCTTCATAGGATAATGCACTAGGAATCTCAATCCTAGAGTCCAGGGGACGACCAGAACCTATGGGGTTCCACGGTGCCAAGCTCAAAGAAGCCCTCCAAGGGTCTTTTCAGCCTCTACGTTCTTGCTCTCTCCCTCAGCTTGGGGACACTTCCACAACAGGCAGTTGCGTGAATGTGCAAACTGAGGGTTTATTTAGGATTTACCCAAAGCCTTTGCACAACTCTTTTTGACAATTGTCATGACTTTTGTATTGACAAACAATGTGTTGGAGCATGCAGCAATATAGACATTTTCTATGACAACTATGTTTCTTCAGATTCCTGATAATAATGTAAATCATTTGTACCGCTAAGGCTCTTTATTATGGTACCGGCAAACTGGCTTTCTTGATATACTAAACAGTTCGTACTTACGTAGTCAAAGTATGTGAATTGAGATGAGGCCAAGCAGTCCCCAAGCTTGAGGAAGGGCAGGTGCATGAGACAGAATGTTACCTGGGATATAGCATAACGATTCACTGTAACTGTAGCTATAGCATAACGATTCACTGTAACTGTAGCTATAGCATAATGATTCACTGTAACTGCTATCATATAGTATATACAGTGTAATGAGAGTGACATGCAATTGATATCCTAAAACACTGTTCTATATTTGCTTTGCTTCTCTACAACAAATATGCTGTCATTGCAAGTGGTCTTTAAGTTTTATTAAAAATTATTGCCCAGCCCTGGCTACAGGATAGTTGTATAATTTTTTCCTTTTATTATTTATATCGAATTTAGAGAGAATTAATAACATTCTTGAGAAATACTTTAACATTTAAAGTAAGATGTTTCCCAGACCATTTCTAGGAGTGAGCAGTGTTTCAGGTCTTTTTTTGTCTCTTCAATTCTGAAGTTGCCCACCCAATAAAAAATAAAAAAGGCTGTGGTAGCTATTAGAAGTAAACAATGTAAACATTCTTGAAATTCTTCCCCAATCTCCTGCTGTCTATCAGTGGAATAGCTTTTTAATCAACAGCAGCCTTAAAGGTTATGCAGGCTGTGCTGAATTTATCTGACAGCCTTCTGAATAATTGTTTCACCCAAACAGCAATGCGGCTATAATTTTGGCCATATAAATAATAGTCCATAGGAGAAAGAAAAATATTTATTTTGGCTATTTGATTAATTCGACCACCCTCCAGCGACAATATTGATATGATGTAAGGACCTATGTGTGAGTGTGTGTGTATATGAATGTATGAGGGATTATGACTAGCTGACTAATATTTTCTCTTTTTTATGTGACCTATTGGCTAACTCTGTGATTAGTCTGTTTTTTGACAGATGCGATCATTTATGTACCTGTACAACATTTGTGCTCCCATACTTCTTTATTACGGGACTGTGAAATCTTCATCAAAAGGTCTTAAGGACCATCATTTGGATGAATACAGAAGTAAAAATTAGGTGAAGGATATACATAAAACTTATAATAACAACAATTGATTTATTAATCCAAACGGAGAGCTTTGTCAAAATGTATATTATTCTATTGATACCAACCCTTCTTTTTGGAGGGACCCTTATACAAACAAGACCATAGGTTTAAAAAGACAGCACTAAATGTCTCACCCTAATCCTCAGAAGTTTAAAAGATGACACTAAATGTCTCACCCTAATCCTCAGAAGTTTAAAAAGACGGCACTAAATGTCTCACCCTAATCCTCAGAAGTTTAAAAGATGACACTAAATGTCTCACCCTAATCCTCAGAAGTTTAAAAAAGCGGCACTAAATGTATCACCCTAATCCTCAGAAGTTTAAAAGATGACACTAAATGTCTCACCCTAATCCTCAGAAGTTTAAAAAGACGGCACTAAATGTCTCACCCTAATCCTCAGAAGTTTAAAAGATGACACTAAATGTCTCACCCTAATCCTCAGAAGTTTAAAAAGACGGCACTAAATGTCTCACCCTAATCCTCAGAAGTTTAAAAGATGACACTAAATGTCTCACCCTAATCCTCAGAAGTTTAAAAA
>JACXGK010006706.1:0-27830 GCA_016801125.1 Novumbra hubbsi | reverse complement strand
AACATGAATAGTGTTAAAAAGATGACCGAGAACAACATGAATAGTGTTAAAAAGATGACCGAGAACAACATGAATAGTGTTAAAAAGATGACCGAGAACAACATGAATAGTGTTAAAAAGATGACCGAGAACAACATGAATAGTGTTAAAAAGATGACCGAGAACAACATGAATAGTGTTAAAAAAAAAAATAACATATAGAAATACATATATTTAAATAAACAATAAATAACAGTAAATACAGTAGGACACATTTGTGATGGCCAGTCAATAGCATCAATGCCTTCGTCATCCAGGAACTGCCTAAACCCTCTGGCCAAATGAGGGCGGGCATTGTCCTGCACCAGGAGGAACCCAGGGCCCACTGCACCAGTTTAAGGTCTGATGATGGGTTTGAGGATTATATCCAACAGCTGTCAGGATACCGTTTGCTAGCACATGAAGGTCTGTGTGACCCTACAAGGATATGCCTCCCCAGACCATCACTGACCCGCCGCCAAACCGTTATGCTGGATGATGTTGCAGACCGCATATTGTTCACCACGGTGTCTCCAGACTCTTTCACAACTGTCACGTGGTCGGTGTGAACCTGCTCTCATCTGTGAAGAAAACGTGGCACTAATGGCGGACTTGCCAATTCTGGTGTTCTCTGGTGAATGCCTAGAGGGCGCCGGGCCCTCATGCCCTCCTCAAGGAGTCACCAGTAGCTCACTGGAGGTCATTGTGTAGGGCTCTGGCAGGGTTCCTCCTGTTTCTCCTTTTTTGAATTGTACAGAAACATCTTGTCTGCTCAGATACAACCGAATGCCTCCAAAGTGTTTCAATGCCTACCATGATTATGCAAGGGCTTTTTGTGAGTGTAAAGAGTTAATATGGCTTTCTAATATCCTACAGCTTTCCATATACACAAGGGAGGTATCCATTTTGGCAGTGGAAGTTCAACAACTGGAGGAAGAGAACCTTGAACACATGAGTCAACTGTTTAAGGATCGCCTGGAAGACCTGCAAATATCTAGGTCCCTTAACAACTCTTCATCCCTCACTTACATAGACGGCCGATTTGTCCTTATGTCTCAGCAGCTTTAAAGAACACACTACTATTTTTATATTTTTCCTGCAACAATATGCTAATAGCATAGATCTCTTCACATCACCGGTTACAGCCTGGTCCCAGATCAGTTTTTGTTTGAATAATTTTATCTACCTACTAGCTGTCTATCTCTTAAAAAAAAAATCAATCAAATGTATTTATAAAGCCCTTTTTACATCAGCAGTTGTCACAAAGTGTTTTTACAAAACACCAAGCCTAAAAGCCCCAGTGAGCATGCAACAAAACGATTGAAGCACGGTGGCTTGGAAAAACTCCTTATCGGGCCCGGATGACCCCTTCTGGCTGTGCTGGGTGATGTTTAAGAATACTATTAATAACTAATAAATACACATGGGCTGTGTCCAGAGTCCATAAAGCCTAATCTAGGTCACAAGCATGACCAGATTTGCAGGACAGGGACAGTCCAGGGTGGGTTGATAAGGGGGTCAGCAAGGTGGCAGCTGGAATCGTCAGACCTCACATCCTTCTAAGTTGTATCGCAACAGGAGACAAAGAAAGTTGTTAAAGAGTACATTCCTTAGAGTTATGGAGGAGAACTAGCCCTAGTCCCCCGGCACAATAATATAGCAGCATAAAAACTTTTGTCTGAGACAGGGGGGTCCAGTGACACTGTGGCCCTATTCAAGGGAGGTCCCGGACAGGATCCAACAGGCAAGAAATCAATCCACCCATATTGCCAGGCATCAGCGTAAGGGACATCGCAACCACCCTATGTGATTTGCAGCAGTTCATTTCAAATGCTTGAGGGGTGCAAAGGAGAGACATCAGCAAGCCAGTGACTCTGCCCTCAGGTGGCATTGGAGAGAGGGCATCCCAGTGGAGATGAGAGCCCACCTGGCAAGACAGCAAGGGTGGACAGTATCAAGCCATTCCGGTCACCTTTATAACCCCAGGCCAGGCTACACTAGTCATAGACCACGCTGAAAAGATGCGTCTTTAGCAGACACTTGAAAATTGAAAAAACCTTATTGGCAGATTACTCCACAGTAGCGGTTAGAAATGCAGACACATCACTGGTTACAGCCTGGTCCCAGATCAGTTTTTGTTTGAATAATGTTATCTACCTACTAGCCGTCTATTTCTTTACATCACAGGTAACAGCCAAATACAGCACAGCATATCTGGGACCAGGCTATCCATTGTATGCAGTGTTATCCACCGACTAACCCACTCACTTGTTTCCCTTTCATTACATCTGTGATGCCACTCCTCCTATTGCTGTCCTGTACTCAGAAACGTCTTCCTGAGTCATGCGGAAGGCCTGGGACCCTGCAACTTGAGGGATGACGTCAGTGGCCCATCATCAGGTGAAAGTGCTGGTCACAATGGCACCATAGTTATTTCTTTCCTGATGTCTAGAATGTCTTCTAAATGGAGACTATTGATACATTTCTTGATAATACTTATGGAAGTTGTCAAGTCATGCAGGCTTTCTACAACTTCAGTGTTCCCCTAGCGCTGGTGTTTATCCTCACATTTTAATCAGGCAAGTGGACATCCTTAGACTTCAGCCGATCGTTTAGGAAGTCAGCATACTCCACTGGCAGTCTTCAAGGAGGCAGACGTGGTTGACATGGTTGTTTATCAAGCTGGGGATGTTACCGCACAACTGGGGCCACATTATCACAGACTTGTGTAAACAAAAGACGTTTAGCCCTTTAATGAATGTCCTCATTTCAGCCCCTGGTCCAGGGAGTGTTGCACATACCCAGGGGAGGGCACTAACAAAATCATTTTATAATTTGCTAGTGAGGAAGCAGGAAACGCCACAAGAGGGAGTAGTGGTTCATTATAAATGAGTTTGCTCACCGGTTGGTGCCTTTAAGGCTGCTTTGATGAGCAGATTGCCAAGGTTAGGAATTTCTGGGCTATTTTTATTTTTTGTTTATGGAGTAAGAAACTGAAGGGGGACTAGATAAACATAACACTTTTTGGACCACATTTAAATGTTCTTTATTGATGACAGGTTAGTAAAACAACCTGCCCTGATGTGCCAATCAGGGCTTTGATCAGTATGATCGGCCTCTAATGGGAGGCCCTTCCAAGCACAGGAAGCCACTGAGATCACATCCTCCTTCCAGGACTATTTGGCAACATGCCAAACCCTAATTTGCCTCTGAGACGATGTCCTCTTGATTTAACACACGATAATACTTGAAACCAACAATGGCTACCAATACGTTTGTCTTTTGGAATGTGGGCTTTCATGTACTGAGCTCCTAATTATAACCCTGCTTCCTTTTCCTGGGTACTGTGTGCACTTCTCTCAAGAAACAGGGAGCCAGACTTTTCTCCGATATGTCCTATGATATTTCCCATTCTAAACTAACGAGCCCATACCTTGTGCATTTTTATGTCGAAGGTACTACAAGTATCATCTTTTGGTGTCGTGTGTCATGTTAGGTTACCTTTATCTGTGAATAGTGTTTATTTTGTCCATATATGTAAGAAGACAACTTGCCAGCGTTGCACTTTTTCACAACTGTAGAGGATTTTCTCAAAGTTTCAGTGAGTAGCTTGATCGATATTGACATTGTCCGGTCATTCATTTGAAGCTCCTCTTCTAATATCGTCACGGTTTCCACTAGATGCGCTGGTCAGCGGCCCCACACCTCCCCTCCACCCGGTAACGGAAGCATGCCAGGCCAGAGAGATGGAGAGGGATGACACCAGCGGCAGCTGCAACCGGACAGGCCACGGGCAAACAGAGGAGCCCCCTCAGGACCTCTGTGAGCTTCTGTATGGAAGCCAGACCCACCTGCAAGTAAGTCCGGGTCACAGCCTACCTTAGGCCAGTCTCGGATTCGACACATCCGTTGTAATAGAGTTAATATCAGTTAAGTCCATGGAGCCCATCCCAATAATAAAATGTGGTTTCCTCAACTCACCTCTCCATCCGTACAGAGGTACACAACACAGAGCCCCCCTTGCACAAAGTCCCTCATCTATTGGACATTCACTTTGCTTCGGTCTTTGCTTCTTGAAATGAAGACCTCAAGTCTAATAGAAAGCGGAAACAGGAGGAAATGTTTTTCTTAACCAAAAGTCCAATAGAGGTAATGGTGTTCAGGCAGCCTCCAGTGTCTTCTGTTGATGCATATACAGTGGTGAAAACATTAGGACACCCCACAAAATATTTACTTATTTTTTTAAGAAATATTCCTCTTACTGAGGAAAAGTTAAGACACCCTATGCCCTAATAGCTGGTATTGCTCCTTTTGGCTGCTAGAAAGCCCTCAAACACCACACAGCTGAACAAGATCTGCATAGAGTGGTAAAAACGTTGCATCATGTATCAGCTTTCTATTAAACTTGAGTTCTCAGAGACTGGTAGACAGTTATAGGAAACGTCTTATTGAGGTCATTTCAGCCCAAGAGGCCAAGCCACGTGCCCATCTGATTCACTTTAACTGGAATTAATCATTTGAACAGTACTAGAGAGTCATGATTTCAGTGAAGTGATGAATCTTTGGCTGTCAACAAAGGTCCGATCCATTTTAGACAGTGTTGAATCAGACAAATCAAATCCAAATCCTAAAGGCTTCGGAGAGAAGCGGGAGGGGGGGTGAAGGAGGAAAGCCTTGGGTTGGGTATTTCTGTGCCACTTCCTCTTGGCAGTGGATGAAATCGAGACAGCAAAAGGATCTGAGGGTAACCATCTCTCCTTGTTGCTATGGGAGATCCCATACAGGATGCATCTTATATGGGATCACGTCTCTCTCCCCCCCCCCCCCCCCCCGTGCCGTCCAGCATGGAGATATGCACCTGGGCCTTCTGGAGAAAACGCTGCTGTGTGTGGTGGGCCAGTCCCTCTGCCTCCACCCAGCACCACCCGACGCCCCTGGGTCTGAAGGCTCCTCTGTGACCCCGGGGGCGGTCCAGGCTGCCGAGGACTGGCCTTTCAGTGCCAAACTCATCCACAAGACTTTCAAGTAGCCTCTTCTGCAAAATCTAGCACTTGTCTTACATTGGCATCAGAGAGACACATTTCTAATAAAAATGCCATAGAACTACAAGGGTGCAGGATTGTTTTCTTAAATAGCTAATATCATTCTACATGCTGCTTTACAGGGTTGAAGATATCCTTGGACAGCAAGTATAAATACATTAAAGTATAAACATCCATGAGATGTATTGACAGACATGGACCACCAATTGAGTTTTAGGTTAGAGACAAGCGTGCCACTTAAATAACCCTCTTTACCATATGAGAACTGTTCCTTATTTATACCCAAATGGGTATGGAAAACAAATACATATTTTCATAACAGTTCATTATCCATCATCTATTCACACAGACAATGGAGGCAAAATGCTTTGTGAAAGCTGCACTTTATTGTAAAATCAATCAAAGTCTGCATACATACATACATTTATTTATATATTTAATATAAACAAAAATATAATCTGCAGGGACAATGCAAGTATGCTAGATTGATGAATAGACTAACCTTCATGTTCAGACCATCCACACAGCCACCACACCTACAGAAAGGATCTTTTATTTACACAAAGCACCGATCAACAGTGCTCCATTCCCCTGGCTCAGCTGGACCCTACTTTCTTCCCACCAGACAGGGGTTCGATTACTAAATAGTCTCACTATCTGTACTTGATTGAGCTTGCCTGGCTTAAATGGACCAATAGAAGCACCCTCAAACCAGCACTCTAGACAGGCTTGGGCGAGGTGTGTAGTATTTGAACCCAGCTAGGTCTGACAAGAGCTGCAGTCTGTCCTGTGACGATCACAAGACCCTTTTCCCAGCCACACGCTGGTGTATGTAGAGATGGCCAGAGCATGACAGGCACTATGCACATTCAGATTGAAAAGGCAGCCATAGAATTGTTTCATGTAAAACAAACGACATGCCAAGCGTAAAGCATAAATGCGGATCCTTCCCAATACAATGCCGCCAACTCACAAATATAGTGCTTTCCTAGTGCGTGAAAATGTTCCCTTGCAAAAACAAAAAAAAAACCTAGCTCACAGAATTGACTATACTAAATGAATACACTTGTTTTGTGTCCATCACCCCCTGCACATTAAGGGCGGTGACTTTGAGCTACAAAGATCGGTGCTTGACATGCCAGTTGGAGTCATGTATTTAGAGTTGGGACAATATGGTTTCTGCAATATACGCTGCATTTACACGCAACGTTTCACGGCAGCCATGTTGACTCCCTGTTGTCATGGCGAATATTTAAAGGTAGACTCAACAGAATTGCATTGCAGGTACGGAGATGAACGAGATGAAGGACTTTGCTTGCGTACAGTCAAACAGTATCTTGTTTTTGTTACAGCGTGGCATTCATAGAACCAAAACAGCCAGCAAGTTGAGGGTAGCACTTTAACTCTTGGTTGCACCATTTACTTTCTGCCTCTGTCATTTATGAGTCTACATTTACAGTGTTGTGTCATTTATGAGTCTACATTTAAACAGTGCCACGTAACAATTTCTAGAATTTGAAAAATATTCAAAATTCCAAAAGACTGAATTAACTCTAAAAACATGTCTCTGTGCCCATACACCAATTACAGCATAAGCTTTTTCCATCTTTATATTATTTAACATTTTTTTACTCTTAAACTCCAGTTATACAATCAATCATACTCTTGTATAAACCTGAATGCCTTCCATAAGGCCTTCCATGAGTTCAATGTCATTTGTTTTTCATTTTCCTTTCATTTACTCCATGGGTAATTATAAATAAATACAAATAATACACAAGGAATGTCTACTGCAAACGTCATACGTAAAAAAAGAAAATATAGAAATTATAGTATAAACATAGGTTAGCGTTATTAATCAGTAATGGTTAAATTAGATAATGCACAATTGATGATCAAATCAAGCAATTTTCCACTCGTCCCATCCTCACCCCAAGAGAACATCAAGCTATGTGATAAACCACCATTTTCAGTACATAACAGCAAAGTCAAACGTCCCTTTTCACACCCATGTTCATCATTTACAGAAGACCGATGTATGAGTGATCCCAGAAGAGGGGTTTGAATGGCAGCACACACGCTTTCTCGTATGACACAGTACAAGACTGTCCGTGTCCTATACTTGAGAGTCGTAGGTGTGGCTCCCCCAACCCCCACCCCCAATTCTTTCACCAATCCATATTTGGGCTGATCATCTCATTGAGGAGTGAAAACAGCGAACTCAGTTTTTGCTTGAAGGTTTTGCTGCTTCTTGAGTTGTCTTCGGAGGGCAAAGGCCATCCTTTTAGGTCACATGAACTGCATCTGCAGAGAAGACAAAAGGTCACAATGAATGCTTACATTTTAAACTGCAGAGGTTATTCACAGCGCTCTGTTAGAAAATACATCTGCCAAACAAAATAATGTTCATTCTCCCGGTTTCTGCTCATTTGGAACAGAAGCTCCTTTACACCAACTTGTATTTATGACTCTGTCAAAGTACCACAGGCCAATGTATTCTATTGAAATGTGCTGCTTTGCGGTCTAGAACAGCCTTCCATGCAGACATACAATACAGACAGTGGACCAACGAATCTTACAGGCATTTATATGACTACAGACAGAAGGAAACGACCAGCATTAGTTGAAGCACAATCAACCATGAAACCCCAAAAAGACACTACTGCAAGTGTTTTGGAAACCAGAGCAGAGGTGTGCAGATACGAGCATGCAAAGCACACAGGCACACAAACACACACCCATAGGACATGTTGTACCTAAAGATGTTCGACAAGAAACAGCTGAGCAAAAGGATCCTTTCCTGGTGCTCTGAGAGGCTTGTGACTGGAGGGACTAGAAGCGGCTAAGGGCTAGTTCAGACAGAATGACAGGATGAGGGGGAAAACCTAGACCCAGGTGGAAAACCTAGCCCCAGCCTAAACCCATTTTAAAGACTGTCCACATGCCAAGAATAAATCCCAAACCACAGAATATAAATTGTCATCGGGAACAGGCCCTTGTCAGATTAAACCATTTAACATGTTTATGAACAGACATTTTCTGTTGAGAATGGGTCGTGGCAGAACGTTCCCTGCATCTAGATTTCATAACATGCAGACCACCTTATTGGGAACTGAAGTAAATTTGGCATGTAAAAAGTACACCACCTGGAAAGTTGGCCTTTTTATTTTATCCTGGCGCATGCTTAGACCACATTCATTGATAAAGGTAAGCTGATTGAACAAAATCACACCAAATTAAACAGATGCTATTAAAATAAACAGATAGAATTTCGTCATGCAACACCTCAGTCTGGCATCTCACCAAAATGAGTCAGACAACAAACGCCTGCAAAACCAACTGGTTTCCACTTTTCTTGAAACTGCAGCTCAATAGGTTGGTGTTAAGAGGAGTTTTAGTTCATTTGCCATTTATTGAACATAATGATGGCATGCACTCAACATGTTACACTATAGCATCTACAGCATACTTGTGTTTCAACCTCAGTGTACTTTCAGGATGTGTTTTCCATGGGCTTAAAGGGATGATATACCCATATATGGGTCACTAGAGGTGTTTTGACATACAAGTATCCATGCACAAGCACAAACACAAAGTATGACGAGTGTTATGTAGCAATGATCATTTCCTACCGGATTGCATAATGATCACAGGATCGTTTGATATATCCCACTTCTTTTAATGCATACGCATAAGTACACATGTATAATTGTTTCCATGCAATGTGGATAAATGAGGCCCCAGACCACTGGCAATCTACAAAGGACTTCATTCCACTAAAGAGGATAGAAATCTCTTAGAACCCCCAGGGTAACATCAAGGAATCTACAGCCCTCTCTTGCCACAATCAATGTCCAAGTGCATGAGTCAACAGATAAACAGCACAAACTTGGACCTCATGAGAAGTCAGGAAAAAATAAGCCTCTGCTCTCAAAAAAGAACATTAAGACACGACTGACATCTGCCAGACAACACCTGGTGAAGACCAAAACTACTGGAACAATGTACACAAGTAAGTCAAAGGTGGAGTTGTTTGGCAGCAATGCTAGGCGCCATGTACGGTGAAAACAAAATACTGCCTTTAAACAAAAGAACATAAGAATTCAGTGGTAAAATACAGAATTCATGGTTGACTCAATGATGCCAAGTTGGCCAGGCCCTGAGGCTGCAAAGCAGCCCCAAACCATTATGCCACCATCTCAATGCTTTATGTGACACCATCTGTCAAAAAGCTAAAGCAGAACCAAACATGCATCTTGCAACAGGTCAATAATTCAGAACATACAAGCACAGAATGGCCCAAAAAAGGGGTTCCTATTGAAATGCTGTGGGGGACTAGAAGTGGGGCGTAGATGCATGAAAGCCCTCCAATATGACAGTCAAAGCAGTAATATAAAGTGGGCAAAAATTCTTCCCAGTCCATGTTACAGACTAAATGATAGTTACAAGAAGCATCTCCTAGAAGTAATGTCAGCCAAAGGGGGCAAAACATCAGCCATTGTGGCCAACTATGTACTTATTCACATTTTTATTACCTACATTAGGTTGCCTTTATCTGTCAATATAGTTGAAGTAAATATTATATGTAAGAAAGAGAGACATACTAGGTGGCTACTTTCTCACATGACTTACCAGGGTTGGTCTCAATTCCATTCAAACATAGTCAAATAAAAAACCAAACTGAAATTACCAAATCGAAACAGCTAGACACTCTAGTTTGAGACTGTAGACAAGCTAACCAGGAAGCTCCCCTCCGAGAGCAAAAGTCATCTGCTTTTGCATAGGGTTGAAGTCTCCCTTAGATCTAGGACAGTCTCACACATCCATTTGTACATGTAACCATACAGGAAATGCTAAACTGAGCCATGTTTAGATGGTAACTTTCCCCTCCTGGTACTTTCCCGTACTGATATCCGAACAAAGAGAAGCTACTGGGGAAGGGAATAGATTGAAAAAACAGGTACCTGTGCTCCTGGGGCCTGGCCGAAAGGGTTGGCCGGTCTCATGACCGGCTGGTTGTACATCATGGTGGGTTGGGTCATCATAGCCATGGAACCCATCTGGGGAGGCTGGAGGAAGACAAGAACACTTCAACTCAATACCACAGTTCACAAAAACTTTGGAACTATGGAATTAAAATGTGATGCCCATATTTGGGGGGGGGTATATGCTTGTATTATTTTTGTAAAACGTGGGACATTACGTAGTCCTTTACAAGCCCTTGTGAAAGTTGTCCTAGGCTGATTTGACTCTGGTTACTGATTACCTATAGTTCAAATATAGCTACGTAATGAAACTGGAACACTGGTTTTGTCACTACAGCCAAATCAGCTCATTGAGTTATGCGTTTGAATAGTATGATTAAGGCTTGGCATCATCAATCATTACAAGATGGGAAATGTCCCTGTCCCTTTTCCATTGGATTCGTCATGGACCTTTTGGCTCATTAGTAGGTGTAGAAATTAACAAGAACATAACCAACACTTCAGTATCACACTTTGGTCCTAATGTCACACACAAAAAAGTACACTTAATCAAATCCAAAACTCTTAAATACAATGGTAAATGTCGATGGCGAATGTAGAGCTAAGAGGGAGAAGGTTATTTCACAAAACTGACATCTTCGATAAGTAAAATTGTGTGCAGCAGCTTTTTCGCGGTCACAATCCATGCAAGTAACCTTTAAAGACCGACTTTTAGTTAGTCTCAAAAATCTATCACCAGGTCTCTCTGAAATAAGCACTTAGGCACACGTTGGCAGAACGCTTGAGTGAACGCATACCACAGCGGGCCCATCAACCTGCAGCACAGGCAGCAGGGCCATGGCTTTAACAGGTCCAACATGCCTCCAGTATTCCGCTGGCTTACTGCCTGTAGGCAATCGAGCCCGACGGTGTATCCAGAGACGCTCATCTCCAACAGATGGAAGAACCCCAGAAACCAGGACAGGGACCATGTATGGATGAACAATTACTACATGATAATTACCTGTTGATCCAATAAGGTAACAATAGACGTCTGGGCCCTTGGAGGAAATGTTTTGTTTCTCTAACAGGGTGAAAGAGAAGCAGCCACAAAGCCCTCAAGCTTTAAGGATCTACAGTAGATCTCTGAGCAGGATTAAAAACTAGACCAATAGTTCCTGGATGTCTTCTGACCAATATCTGCCGATCTGCAGCCACACGTGTTTCGGAAGGGTTCAGACGCCCCGGCGGGGTCACAACAAAAGGAAGAACGCCCCCTGAAGAGACTCACCATTCCATATGCCATCATTCCCGTCGGCGTGGTTGCAGGGAAGGCCATGACAGATGGGGCCTGAGGAGACAAAGATGGCCTCATGAAATGAACAAGGACAATTGATGCACATTCACGTGTATTAGCGTCATGAATAACTTCAGTAGAAAACAGGTGCGAATTCCTAGTCAGTTTGGTCCGTATAGTGCTCTCCATCTTCTTCCTTAAGCGACCTACCTGAATCAAGTGGTCTATGTTCATCTCTGACAAGCTACAATTGTCCCTTTTACATACTTCCACTTTGGCAAGGACGACATGGCTGCCCTTATTCCCCCTAGTTCACTCTGAGGGAGTGTGTCGGTGCGCACCAGAAAGAGCCAGCGTGAGGGTGAACGTGAGAATAAGAGTGCTGAAGCAAGAAGCCACTACTTGCAGGTGCAGGGCTGCTCGGCTGAAAGGAAGACAGGCGGGGGGGCGGGGCCGTTGGGCTGCTCCAGAAACTGGTAGACTCTTAAACAGCCCCCACAGTAGTAACAAGCAATGTTTTGTTTCAGTTTTATGAATAGACTAGGAAAATGTTTAAATTAGCAATCAAGCTATTGGAAAGGGGCCAGGTGAAACAAGTGAACGTATGTAGAAGCTTGGCGTCCTTGCATAGTGAGCACTTGTTTCGGTCCATTGGTCACAGATGTTTGCATAAAAGCTTTCCTGGAACGAAATATTGGTCATGCAAACACATTGCAGACATTTACTCGAATATGAAGAAAATATGAAGGTCTTATATAATTAACTACCAGTTTCTAAAGAAGCTAGTTCTCTGTCAGGGTCATTAAAAAAAAATATATAACATAATAAAAGTAATGTTCCTTTAAACCGTATTGGAAGTGTTGCGTTTTCTTGACAGAACTTCTGGGCTTGGTTCTTTTCCACGGTCTCGCTTAGCTTTGAAGGTCCTTTCACAATGCTGATAATTAGTCTCTTTACAGACTTCAGCAGGCAGATGAACTCATCTGTAACATTTGTATGTCTGTGTGTAGTTGAAGGAAGTAGCAAATGAGCACTGCTGCAACTGCTAATTATGGTTAGTGCATATCCTAGACTACCAGACAACTGGTTAGCACTGGCTATCCAAATGTCTTAACTGCCTTCTTCTTGAAAGTAGATGAACGGCTCAAATAAAAATACCACCGTAACGTAACTCTGAATTGTCAGGAAGAAAGTGCTAATGCTCAGGATTTTCACCAGCTAGTATTTAGAATGACCAACGAGACCAATCCTATTCAATAAAAGGTAACGTGTGGAGACTTTTGACAATTTGCCAGGTGCAGATGTTATCACAGAACTTTAGGCAAATCATGGGTGAAGTCATACGGAAGGAATATGTCACCCTAACCAGCGTTGATAACTAAGGCCTCGTCCGCATCGTTGGACAAAATGCCATGGTAATTCCGAATACTTTAAACATAGTTGTTTATTATCACTTAAGGGGAAATAGGCTGTGTCTGTACTAAACACTTGGTTTGTGATGGTGAGAACCAATTACCTGAGTAAGACCGGTAATAATTATAAAGGCAATGCTTGTTTTATTATAGCGTGTTCGACTGCCAATAATGGCCTGAACAGAGGAAAGTCATGCGTCTGTTAGATTGATTTGAGCAGGTCCAGAAAGGTGTCCATTGCGAAGGCTTAAGGTCAGAGAACATGTGGCTGGGTATATTGGTGAGGTTAATACCAGACATGCCAGCGTCGGGAAAAAGAAAATATTGAAATGGTACTATTGAGACTTACGTATTGTGGGAAATGAAAGCGGTTCTGTACGTTTCCCAACCCAGGAGAACAATTATACAACGCAACAGACATTTAAGACAAAGATTAGAAAAATATAGTAACAAACCACGTTTGGTTAACACACACCTCCAAGTGTCTGGGTTGGATAAACAGTTCAAAAAATGCAACGAATAAATGGCAAATGTATTTCCATAAACTCATAATTAATACGGAACAATGCGTTAAACCTTTGGGTACTACAGTATGAACACACATACCATGGTGGCAGGGTTCCATGTGGTAGAGGGGGCAGTCTTTGGTTGCCAATTGTTTCCTCCGGTCAACCTCTTCTCACCAGGCTGACTCCAATGAATATCACTACACAGAAAATGGAAAGGGACTTAATTCAACTCTCACATATCAGTTTGATTAGAATATACATGAATAATAAGGATATACATGTCTAATTGTAAGCCCAGTTTGGTTATTTCATTTTCTTACTTTTTTGCCACGCCATTCCCAATTCCCAAATCTAAAAATGAGAATAAACGGTTATAAACAAGCGGTCTTGTCACTTCAAGGGAAGCCGTTAAAATTAATGTAGGACCATCATAGTAGCATGAGGAAAAACCTAAGGAATAAGTCTGACACATACTGCCTACAAGGTTGGCCAAGGACGAGTCGAGATCATCGGACACAAGTTTCCCAGGCTGCTGTCCAATGGGGGTTAGCCCCTGGCTGGACGAGGAGGCCACTGTGGGTTTGAGGACGCCACCTAAAACATTGTCTTAAATAAAGGGGCAGGAGGGAGGGGGGAAGAGACACAGACGAGACGGAACGGAACACGAGTTACACAGACGAGACGGAACGGAACACGAGTTACACAGACGAGACGGAACGGAACACGAGTTACACAGACGAGACGGGGCAGAAGATGTGGTATGCATGAGCTAAACAGGGTTGTTGCCAGTGAAAATGATAATTGTTGGCAGTCCAGGACTAAGAAGTGTGTAGTCAACTCACCCAGTCATGCACACACCATGCAAAAGCCAAGGCCCAAAGTGTGTTTATCCCATGGACAAGGGAGAGACACAGAACACAGATGAGATTGTGAGCAGAGCACTGGTAAAGCTTTACATATTTACACGGTCTGCTCTTCAATATCTGCTGGTTCCTATGGTGTGCTTGTGGCTTTATGAGTGTAATTACTCAGTAGGCTGTGGGCTGGAGATGTTGAACTTGTGCCAAAAATAATAAGAAGTTCAAAAGGCAACAAAGCATACATTGCTACTTTTTAAATCTCTGAAAACTGCCTATACAAAAAAGAAACAAAAATTAAGCTTCTGGAAATCATTCATGACACTATTTCATGATGGTATACTTAATGATTAAGAAAGCACAAACTGCAAAGATTTTCCAAAACATCAATTCTCCGAGCACAGATATGACCCACAAAGTGAGTCAGGCCCAGTCACGAGGTAATGCCACACTGATCGTTACAGAGACCCAAGTAAAACCGCATCAACTACGATCTCCGGCTCTTTGGGGTTGCAGGCGGGTCATTCGCAAAAGCACTTTGTCACAACGGCTGAAGGGATTGGCGGTCAAAGCAGGTGGCGCACGTGCTTGTGAAGCGAGGGATGAAGGTTGGACCATGACAGGACCGCGTGATCCTCACCAGAAGAGTCGACATTGTTGGCTGCGGCAGAGTTGTTGCCGAACACCGAGTCAAAGTCCACATGAAGGCCTCTGGCAGTCTGGGGCAGCGGGGAGGGAGACACGGAAAACCCTGGGAAGCAGAAGGAGGCAGATGCTCACTGGTTTATTCATGGAGCCATCTAGCCACCTGGGGAAAGACGGACGTGTTCGTTTCATAACGCAAGGATGGCAGTGCCGCGGTCTCGCTGACAACCTCGTGTCCATTCAAATCTCTGCTGCACACCGACGTTTCTTTTACCGGCCGGTGAGTGGAGAGCACGGGAACTTACCCCCATATAGACCAGCTACGGCAGGGGGTTCAGATGGGAAGAGAGGCGTAGTGGGGTAAGATACTGGCCCACAAAAGGAGTCTGACAGCCAGGGTGAAGCAGCAGGGTAGGAAGGCAAAGAGAAGGTTTTAAAGGACAGACTGAGAAACAGTTAAGAAATTAAAAAGTAACGGATGGAGATATGGCACCAGAAAAGTAAAGATCGAATATAATTTAGAAAACTAGCTGACAGTTCACTGCAGCGTCAATGTGACAAGCGCGACACACGCAAATGTTGGCACCAATACCACCAAAGCTACAGCAAATGGGAACACTGCGTTGGCTCGGGATCCTATGTTTCCAGAAAACATAGGTCAGAGGTCAAAGTACCTGATATAAACTGCTCTATCCTCACTTTGGGCTTATGACCAGATGCAATGGAAGCGCTTGAATCAATAAAGGGATTGTAATGATCTAGAAAATAAAACAAAAAGTTGACATTCAAGAAACGTTGCGATTGTTTCCCCCTTAAAACTTTAATAATGCAAACACATGAGTCAGAAGTCAATGGACATGCGTGGGTGAAATTTCATGAAGAGTGTCAGGCCCATACTATATTTAGCCTTCCCGGGGTCAACAACCTACCCAAACCTGCCGTGTCATAGCATGCTGAGAAAATGCCAAATAAATGGAAGTTCTATTTGGCTAATAAAGTTCCTCCGTAGCTGCTAATGTAACACAAATTCCCCTTGTTGGGTACGATTGCTTGGATGTACAAATATGAGGTGAAGGGATTCCAAGCATATTGGGTGACCCCATGGCAGACTCGTCTTTCGGATCCCCTATACAGGATCTGCTTACGGGGTACAACACATTGTAGCAAGACATTACTCATCCTCCTCCTCAGGTCAAAGCAAAACAAATTTTAAAAAACCCCCAGCCCAAGTAAAAAACCTTGATTTTCAAGTTGTTCATTTTCACACTTCACAAATAAGAGTGAATTCATGAACATCACGATAATTCACTTTTTGAATTTGAGAGAAATAAGAGCAGCTTGCAACTTCCACATAAGAAACTAGACATAAGAACGTGTTTACCGGATTTCTCTTTTTTTAATTCATGCATTTTTGGTTTTACACAAAAGTTTCTCTCTCGTTTCTGATTCTGCTCTTGACATTCCTTCTGTTCAAGAAATGTTGCTTTCGGTCTCGGCCCCCATTCACACCCTCACAGGGCAGCAGAAAGACCAACTGTACAGCTACATATGAAAATGCAGAGGACCACAAACAACACTAAAGAAAGAAAATGATTTACCACCAAACATTTCATGACCGGGGGTCCTAGAACTAACAGCGTCAGAAGACACAACAGGTGGTGGGACAGCATCGACAACAGGATGTGTAAGGAAAGGTTTAAAGCTTGGAATGGAGTCATCCACAGCTTCTGCAGAAGTGAAAGGATCTACACAGCGAAGGGACGGGAGCAGAATGAGGAGAACAGGTAGGGGTTAGAGGGAAACCACGAGTCGCTTCAAACAAATGACGCAGAAACAACACGGAACACAAACCCCATTCACATCGTTTAGTGTTCAGATAACCTCAACACACTGTACAGTACAAAGAAAACATTTACTGAAGCAGACTGTGGCTGCTTGACTCACCTCACACACACATGACTCACCGCACACACACACACACGCACGCACTCTAGCAAACAACCATTTCCATGAACCATGGTGCGATGCATCTAGAGTGTACACTTTGTGCCATGTGAACATAATAAAAACAAAGTAAAAACACTAAATGTCCACGGGTTATATTATGAGAGAACACAGTTTCCTAAAGTTTTAGTTTTACTTAAAGGAGGGGCCGTTAACTAGATTCTGCTCTGGAAAGAATTAACAGGCATAATCACAAAACATATTATTTCCTTAGCATTAAAATACGGAAATAAACTCAAACCCTCTGTTTTAGCAGAACTCCAATTGTAACATACACATTAAATCACCCTGGTTTAGAGGGTCAACAAGCTGAGAAGACAAACAAAAGTTGCTTTGTATCTAATCATTTAAAAAAAAAAATATATATATAAATATATTTACATTCCATTGACATGACCCCACAAACAAAGATTAGGATAACAGTGACTTATCACAACGTTTAAACAGTGCCATGAATGATGGACAACCCATGGAAGATCGACCAGAATCATACCTAAATTGCTAAATCATGACAGTAATATGAATTCATACATTCCAGTCAGGATACAGACTTATTCCAGTTGAGCTGCCGGTCAAACAGCCCAACTGAATTCCCTTGTTCACTTAAGACCGCTCTACTGACATCAGGTTGACAACCTGACAATTTTAAAAACAGCAGGAGATGGTGTGTGTGTGCAGGTGTACTCACCTCCCCAGGTGTTGGCTGTTGGAAGGCCAGTAGAGAGGGCCAGTGATTGCGGCTGGAACGCAGGCTGTAAATCCAGCAGGTCATTGGCTGCCTTGGAAGTGCTTGAGGGAGGGGGGGTTGGGGGTTATAAGAAGGACACCTAGACATGCACCTCCCAGGAGTAACCACCCTCTTCATGCAACAGGCACACATGCCGAAGACTTCAGTTCATCTCAGTCGTATTACAATACTAAGCTTCTATTGACACACGAGATGATCTTTAGAATGACATTGAAATGAAACGAGGGACAGCTATGGCGCTACAGATACGTCCCGATTCTGACGGCCCGACGCACCAACAGGAGTGTGTAGAATACATGGTCAGCCCTATGAATAGGAGTGTTTGGCTCTACAGGGATGTGGAGTTGTCTAACCTGGCTGCTCTAGTAATAGGCCATGAGCTATAGAGGAGCAGCAAGGCGCTGTGGAAAGAAAGGGAGGGGCCTGCTCTAAATATAACCACACCAGCCACCAGGCTATTGTTAAAGCCCCTCCAGAGGTCCGAAAAAAACTGGAAAAAGCAAACGTGTCGGCAACTGTGTACTTACTGGAATGGAATCACAGTACCAGGCAGGTCAGTTAAAATCACTGAAGCAGGCATCATTGATTTACCATTAGCATACAAACCCACATTTCAGGTATTAGGTGGTGTATCGAGACAGAGCTATCAAACTGTTTTATGGGCTGGCAGCAATGGCCACTAATTGATCTGTTTGTTAGGCATGTTCTGTTCTGGCTAGCTAAACATTTAAAGTATACAACTTTACCTTGTTGGTACGACAGCGGCATAACAAAACACTGAAAGAAGTCATTTACACACCAGTGTCTTCACCACTCCGCCCTATGGCTAGCCTATTGGCTAACTCCCTGTTAGTGACGCTAGCCAAACACTGGTTTGGATGAGACAGGGTTGGCCATACAGCTGGGCCGGGGACAGTGTGGTTACCCGTTTGTTGTGCTAAGTGTGGAGAAGAGATCGATGGCCGGCGAGGTGTTGACGGTAATCCCGTCTGTGGACTCAGGAGACCCAGCCGTGGTGGAGGAAGGAGGACCCATCTGGAGTTCCTTCAGGCGCTGCTCCTAGGTGGAACGGGCCCAATTCAACAAACCAAAACACCCAAGCCTGCCTTCAGTAGTCATTAGGAAACCACTGGAGGCCTTTAGATAGATATTTATTACCTACAAAACTATTACTGCTTTGGCTGTGGAGTAAGTACTAAATGGCTAACCACAGTGATGATTTGGATTTAAATCAGAGTCAACTCTCTTAGAAGACATGCTTGTAAGTCCTGCTATAAGAGAAAAGTTAGACTGCAACTGCATAACATCAACATTGACTTTCCTTCCCCGATTTTGATTATTCTTGGTTAAATATCAGTGGGTGTACTACAATACACCGCCATCCAGCAGAGATTAAAACCAATTTGGCATGTAGAGAGAACCGCAGCGAGAGAATACACGCACTCTGAAAGGACAATGTACCTTCAACGCTTTCAGGCGGGCCTGCTCTTCCTCCAGAGCAGCCTGTTTTTCCCTCTCATCCACTTTGGTGAAAGATATGCCCGTGTTGGCGAGGGCTGAGACCGCATTGGAAAGAGTGCTAGCCCTGGACAGACAAGAGAGAGGCAGGGGTCGGTTAAAGGGGGGTTACGGTTTACTGGCCATGGTCTAAAGCGCAGGCCGAGCATATATGCCAAATTCTGCTTGAGTGGTGTAGTTCACCTTAAAGAACATCTGTAGAAACAGTGAGTCTGTATATAGATGTGGTCGAATTTGTTGGTACTGCTCCACAAAAAAAACTCAAAATACACCAATTTCTGAAATAACTGTTCAATTACTGCACAAAAGTACTTGGCCTGCACAACGTTTATTCTATACTTCATAGAAATCAGGCTTTAGATAGGCGCTTTTTATTGATGTTCAATAGGATTCAGATCAGGACTCATAAAGCTACTTCAGAATAATCCCATGTCTTGTTTTTAACCATTCTTGTGTGCTTTTAGCAGTGTGTTTTGAGTTATTATCCAGTTGGAAGACATATGACCAACAACTGAGATAGCTTTCTGATACTGGGCTGTATGTTTTGCTCCAGAAAACCATTACTGTCTTGAGATTTCACTGTGCTCTGCACAGATTCAAGGCACCCTGTGCTAGACGCAGCAAAGCAGCCCCAAAACATAAACAAGCCTACTCAATGTATTTTGTCATCTGCTAACAGAGCTGATGTGACTCGTCAAGCTAATTTTTCTTTCAAAAGTAGAGTACTCCTGGGTCTTCCATGGAGCCCACTAGTTTGCTCAAAAAGTGACTGATGGTGCAATCTGAAGTGGACATTCCTTCACATTGGAGTTCAGCTTGCATCTCTTTGGCAGGTATCATTTTCTTTCTACCATCCTTCTGTTCAATCTAGGGTTGATTGTCCTCTTGCGGACAAGCCTAGGGAGGTTGGCTTCAGTTCCACGGACTTTGAACTTCATAATAATATTTGCTGTTGTCACAGAAACATCAAGCTGCTTGGAGATGGTCTTGTAGCCTTTATCATGTTTGTCTATTATTTTCTCCTCAGATTCACTCCTTTGCTTTCTCTGGTCCATGTTCATTGTGGTGCACCCAAGGAAACCAAACAGCACAGTAGCTACTTTTCTCAATTTAAATAGTCTGAACAACTGATTACAATATTGGTGATACGAATTTGCTTAAAATATCACTACAATCCAATAATTTTTTTATTTTTCTAAGGGGCACCAACAAATGGTTGCGGGCAATTTCAGAATATCTTTGTAGAATAAGCAATAATTTATCTTTTTTGACAGCTCCCTTGTTTCATTCTTTGACAGGACAAAGGCATGCAAGTATTCATGATACAATAGCTTTCAATGTCACCACTTTTCAGGAGAAATTAAGCATTATTTCAATGAGTAGTAAGGGTAACAATAAAGTTCACCATCTATGTACATTATTATAATGAATAAAAATCATATAATCATGAATGACAAGTAAGGTATTTACTAACAAAAAATCCACCCCCTCCCAAGTCATTTGTCAATACTGTATAGAAATCAATAGTCAAAACACTTGGACAGCAGCAGAAACACCAGGTAGTCAAAACACTTGGACAGCCGTAGAAACACCAGGTTAGGATTGCAGTCAGACAAACCTGCTTGTCCGACAGTATAGCAGTTAGGGGGCGTTTCAGCGTTAGTTTTAGGGGGTTGCGCACACCATTTCCCCTAAAGCAATTTAAAATCTGGCACTCTATGTCGGAAGCCTTTTATTGTGATAGGTAAACTTTGCAGTGACGGAAATGACATGGGTTTCTTCCTCTCTGTAAAGCCATACATGACTATTACCAGCTCAACGCCCTTCACCATAACTAATATGGATGATTTTTGTATAAAAAATGTTTGATGGAAACCCTTTAGCTTTCACACGCACAAAACTGAGTTAGCAACCAAAAACAGGAGGAACTTGGTTTGAATTTGTGGATGGTAAAAGAGACTACCTGCTGGCCGCTGTGGAATCCTTCACCTTCTTCCCTTCCAGCGAAGCCAAATGCTGCTCCAAAGCATCCAGAAGACTACTTGGGGCCTGTGACAACACAAACACAGGGGATTGAGAGGCTGGGAGGGGGGGGGCCCACAACACATCAGGGTGACTGACAGAAACACACACGATAAGCATGCCCAGCTACTTCACAAAGCAGACAGAGAGCACATAGCAGCCTCAACAGTACAAACAAAGATAGGAAGATACTTACACAAACTGTAATCTGCAGACGGAAAGTTAAGGAGAAGATACAGAATGTAAAGGTGATGATTGTCACATTAGACAGTTTTTTGGGGTGGGTGGGGGGGTACCACGTTGAAAAGGTGTACATGTTTCAAAACGCAAAAACAATCTTAAAAAAAAACCAACCACGACAGGTTAGGGTCTGTAAAGGACTATTACAGCCAGTTCATAAGTAAAACGTAATACTATGCTATTCTAAAATGTGATCATTGTCAACCACTACTGCTTTTATCTTGGGTCAAGGTGGCTTCGTATATCCGCAGACCGAGGCAAACCTGCACACCTTTATGTGCTGTATATCTGACAAGATCCGGTGAGGCCCTGTTCTAATGCAAATAAAATGCACACTTCCATAATCATACATCTAAAAATGACAGTGTAGACAAGAATGCAGCAACGCCGTGATCAACAATCCAACTAATTCAAATGCGACCACCGGAAATAAATTGGGGATCTGAAAATATTGAACCAGGCACGGAGCCAGGTGTCTCCTCAAGGTCTGAAAGTGCAGGAGGTGGCAGGGTGAGGAAAGAGACCAGCAGCTGGCACACAGAGGCGTGGAAAGGAAGTCAAGCCCAGGGGTTCCGCAAGGCATTGTATTAGTGCCGGAGAGTTGAAAGCCAAAAAGAAAAAGTACACATAACCTACGTCCCCAGGCTAGTACAAACAGTACACATTACCCTCGTCCCCAGGCTAGTGCAAACAGCACGTATTCACCTAAGACAACAGAAACTAGATGTGGCTTTAATTGTAGTGATCATAAGATTATATACATAGGCAAGTCTTTGTCATCCGTCGTAGACTATAGCAAAACAGAACTGCAGTGGGTTGTTATAAAGCTGATAGCCCCATGCCTATGCAATGGTAGTCTCTCCCTGTTGTTCTATTGGCTAACAAATGCCAAGTCGGACATATTTGTCTCCTTTAAAACATTTGGGTGGAAGTGCTAGACAGTGTTAAGACAGCACAGCATCTTACCTGGGAAAGGTCTGGGATGTCCCCACGATCAATTCCTACTTGCTGCAAGGATTGAGAGAGATTGGTCATGATTACCTACAAGGTAAATCCAAATGAAGTACAAGTGAAAATCGAAATCAGTTTGAAGGGTGGGATCCTACCTCAGCTACTTTGAGGAATTCAGAGATTCTTGTCATACGGGTTAGGAATTTCTTGTAGATGTCAAGGCCCTCTTTGCATTGACTTTTCTTCATGTCAAAGTACTTTTCTACAAAATGAAAACACAAGTGATAAAAAAGCACCAAGGTTTAATAAATAAATCAATAAATTCTGGAAGGTTCGGTCATGTTTATTTTTGTTACAAAACATGATTTTAACTACTCCGGATATGAAGCTGTGAGGAAGACCAGTTCACCCAACAGCATTGGGCTTAATACTATGTTCATATAGTGTCTTGGGACAATATAAAATTAAATAAAATAAAAAAAAAAACATTGTTCAGAAAATAAATAGCTGACATTAAAAAGAGGAAATCTCCCAAGAGCCTAGCCTAAATGGAGAACACGTAGCACGACCACAGCTAATCATGGTTGTACCAGAGCAGACTTATAGTCAGCACCTGGTAGAGCAATGCCGGCTGACGCTTGGTTGGCCAGCGACATAGTATCAACCCAAGACAACAGGGGGTAAAGGTGTCCTTGGGTAAGCGCTGCGGTAACGATACAGCATCAAGGACTTTGCTTCCGCGAGCCGGGTCCTGTTGAGAGCCAGGAGGCGGGAGCACTTACCCAGGAGGTTTATAATGCCTTCGTTGTAGGCAGCAAACAGTCGAATGGCGTCTTTGAACAGGAGCATGAAGGCTGCATTGATCACCCCATTGGTGAGCTCATTAGCATTGACCTGCGACGGAGACGGGATCCAAAGCGGAATGAATTGACAGTAGAACCACAGAGCATTCAGACTGGTCTCTGACTCAGATGCCAGTTCCAATCTACGCGACCAACTAAAGGGTCTCGACTACTCAATCGCATACTTAGTTTGTTGCAACACCTTTATATTTGGGAGTTAAAGAGTTGTGGCCGTAGCAATACCAAAACAGGAAGTCACAAATAGAAAACTCACATTGAAATCAAGTAGAGCGTCCATCTGGTTCTGGATGATGGGTATGGTCTTCAGTAATTTCTCAGTGTTCACGGTTCTCATAACGCCATCCGACCTTAACATAGATATTTGAATAAAGGGACCAATATTAATGGTTCTAAATTGCCATGAATAATAAAGTAAAGCGTGTTATAAGAAATGCATTTGCAGAACATTTCTTATTTGGTTTTATATAACTTCTGTCTTATATACAGACAACAGATGTACAAGACATTTAAGCAATCATTGAAACGTTCTGAATCACTTGCTGGTTTGCACAAAGGTAAATGTATCTAGAGGATGCCAGGTAGAAAGAGTAATACTTACCCTCGTTTTACTTTTGTAAAGTCAAAAGCAACGTGTCGATACGACACAGCCTTCTCATTCAGGTAGCGACTATACCTCCTAATAAACGTTGACATGTCATAGCCTGAAATAGACAATACAAATCAGTCCATTTGAGCTTAAAGCAGAGGCACATTCCATTAATTTAAAAATGAAGACAACACATGTTGAGTTGAAGCATGTGCTACAACACGTGGGACTGACAAGTCAAGGGTCATCCGGAGGGGTCATAACATGGAAAACCTACCATGGAATACAACCGACTCAGAGACACAGTCCTGTGTATACTCAGACACACCAGGTAGACCTCGAATTTAAAACCCTTGTCATTCTGTATTTGACATAGCAGACATTGATTGAGCTTTTATTGATCGCCATTAAACTTTCAAGTCGAACAGAGACTGTGAAGACAAACGCATGGACAGACGGTAATCTGCATTCTGCCAGACTAAAGATACCAGTCAGATCTATAGCGTAAATCATTTCAGCAATGTTGCCTTCACTATTCCACTGAGAATAGAGCATAGGGCAGGGGTGGGCAAACTACGGCGCGAGGGCCAAATGCGGCCCGCGAGGCTGTCCCATCCGGCCCACGGAATGCCCTTTTCTGGCCTCCAAATCAATGATGATTAACACATTACAAAAACAAATGTAGCCCTCCATTTCATTTTAAAATCCTGATGTGGCCCCCGAGCCAAAATATTTGCCCACCCCTGGCATAGGGTAAACGGCAGCCCTGAATAGCAGTTCTCCACTAGTGTCACAGTAATGCTACAAATCAAATCATTGCCTGTTTCAGACAGGCAGGCCAGGCAGACAGACAGGCCAGGCAGGCAGGCAGACAGGCCAGGCAGACAGGCCATAATGGAACATTGCAGGTCTTAAATAGAGCTGGCGACTCCTTATTCTACAGGTCAGGTACAAAAATTTAAAATATCCTTTGCTCTGCAAACGCAGGCCCTGTTGATTGACTGAAGAAACATACAGGAGTATTTGTCCTCATACAGATGTCAAATATAAATTGGCAGAGCATGGGGCTTACAACGCCAGGGTAATTCTCAGGGGAAGCCAGAACAAATTTCACACATGAAAACTTTAGGAAACCACTACTCTACAACACTATGGAGAACAGCATTTTTATAAATATCAGAAATGTACACATTTCATACAAGAAAGCCCAAACTGAATCTGTGATGAAAACCACTCTGCAAAATTTGTCAAGAAGCCAAGCTCACTCACCCTGTAGGCCACTTTTGTCCAAAAAGTTACTGAGATTGAAAAGTGTATTCCTTGAAGCCAGGTACTGTATAAATCTCTGCAAAAGAAAAGGCAATCATGCTATATCTATTTTCAATTAAATATAAGGATAAACGATGTGCACATTGTTGCACTATGTATTAATTTGAATTGTACGAAGCGTCACAACGTTTTTGGAAGTGGGTTGTAAATATAAAGACAGGCAAGCCCGCAACAGGTGATCAGTACGACCGTAATCATGAAAATGTATCAGTTTGAAATAGTGGGATGTACATACATTCATACAATAGCTATCATAAATGAAAATGATCGGGCTCCATAATAAAGTCATCGTGTAGGCTAACTTAACCAACCAGCAATTGCTAACTATTGGCAAGTGGATGAAGATGGCAAGACCAGAGACCACACATTTAATTAAAATTGTGACTTATGATTTACCTTTGATGCGTAGCTAATCATTAACGTCATCAGAGGTAGTGTTCCCAATAAATCATATAAAAGTTGAATTAACAACTTCCATTCTCTGATCTCTACTGAATAATGTTTGTAGAAGAACATCTCTAGCCACCTTGTCAACCTTATGCTCTTTCCAATTATTCAAGTTCCCTACATGATGCATCCTAAGCATAGGAGTGATTCAGAGTTGGATAAAATGCCTGAACATCCAGCAGCTCCGACATGGGTTTCCTACTGTGCCCTAATATAGCGGTTGTTGTCTTTTGTGCATTGATATAACGCGCAATAGCAGGAGATGGTAAAACTGTGGGATCAGATACCAACAACCTTAGATTTACATGGGCCACAAATAGATGCAGATTATTGGCAAATTTAAAGGCCACGACAAACCCTGGTCTAACGGACTGATGGGAAAAGAGGTCCTTTAATGTCCAAATCAAGCACTATTTAAGGTTCACAACAAAACAACATTAACAAAGTCAACATTAAGACGTTAAGGTGGGTACAACTAGGAGTCTGTTGCACTGGGAATCACATCCATTATAACGTACATATATACGCACACATACAGGGGCTCTACTGGGACTGTGGTAACAAAGATCTGGGGTGAAGCCTCTTCAGGCACAGATGTACGATCAGCTTCCTCAGAGCTAAGCACACCTTCAACTTACTCACACAGGAACACAAAACACACTTTTTCCTCACCTCGTTGCCATAGACCATGAGGTGGTGTGTTGCCGCGAGTGACTTGAAGACCACCACCCAGCTTGTGTTGGCCGTTCTTTCGAACAACGTGTCAGCCAGCTGGGGGATGTTTACGTTCATCTCATTGGTGCAATGGATCAGGTCTGGGGGCGAGAAGGAAATACAGGTTATGTCACGGTTCTGAAGGTGCGTGTGAGAGACACAGACTGAGAAACGGAGCAAGAGGTCCAACTTCAGCGTTTGCAAAGACAAAAATGCTGTTTCACAAAATCATTTAGTTGGGAGCTTGTGACAAACGTCCCAGTAAAAGGCTCTGGTCACTTAAACCCACCAAGACAAGCTGAAAGCACAGAGTCCGTGAGGCGCTGCTTCAGACAGCCCAGGGGAAGGTTGTGTTTAATGTTCATGTGTTCACACTGTGGTGACAGGTGCCAGTCTGAAGATACCTCAAGCTTCCTAGGCCTTACTCGACCTTTGGCATTGGCCCATCTGGCCTGTGGTGAAAGTGGATGCCTCCTGTCACCTTTCCATCAGTAACATGAGATGAACCATTAAATCCTAGCGATGCATAAGGACATTTTTCTAGTGTGTCACACCAGTAGCTAACGTTATTTAAATGTTATAGCTAGTATAACTTTAAACACTTAATTTGTTTACCGTTAATGCTAACCGCTAATGTTTTTTTCATGACAGGTTTCCTGTTATCATGTTAATTAATACATTACGTTTATATAATTGAAACCAACTTAAATACAAAGACTATTCGTTGCTTGTGCGCTGTAATGAAGGGGGCATGTTTGTGCTCAAATAATTTAAGCACAATTTAAAAAGGTTTTAACTTTCTACTTTGTCATTGCAGATGTCCACACCACAAAAGTTAGTTACAGAAACATACATTTACAAGAAAGAAACCTGACAGATTGTAAACGGTAAAATGAACCTGATTTGGGAAGCTATTTAGTCAATTATTATTTATTTATATGAAATGCCTGTTCACAAGAAATGTTGCTAGGAGCTCCCTGTACATTAGCCTTTCAAATTTGTTTCAATTGTTCGGTTTTCTAGTACCAAAATATTTTCACAGTAAAAATGTTATCGTCCCTAATTATGTATTGGTCGACCCCTACTTTTACGCAATATTTAAAACAAATCACTGGCCAAGCGCTTTGGAAAAAAACACAAAATTGTAGAAACCAATTATTTAACAATTCAAACAAACTTTGGACAGTGTCAAAAGCCTTCATCAGTTTAAATCAGAACAGGCACAAAGTGTTGAAAACCTTATTTTTGCAATTAAGGTGGCATCTAGAAACCCTAACACCAAATAGTTGTCCAAAACCAAAGCAAACAGGATAAAATCCTGCTTTATTTATGATAAGGTTGAATTGAGTGCCTAACATTTTGGCTCTAAAGGTGAGCCTATCAGAGAACCTTAGCAGTAGCATATTAGCATGTTCTCTCTCTCCAGCCCAATGTATTCCATGCAGCCAGTCTGAAACTACAAAGATAATTCACACTGAACTCAGATGTACAGTAAAGCACAAGTACACAATCATTTACATGCAAGTTCTAGGTCTTCCTTGTGAGAGGTCACTTAAGTCAAATCACAGTTGTCCACATGCCCTTTTTGTCAAATAACCACATTGAATCAACCGGTACTACCGTCAGACCATCCGGTACTACCGTCAGACCATCCGGTACTACCG
>JACXGK010006705.1:0-27877 GCA_016801125.1 Novumbra hubbsi | reverse complement strand
CTAGCAGTGCACCACCCATCCTGATATTACAGTGTAGGAGTGAGGTGTGTGAGAACCTAGCAGTGCACCACCCATCCTGATATTACAGTGTAGGAGTGAGGTGTGTGAGAACCTAGCAGTGCACCACCCATCCTGATATTACAGTGTAGGAGTGAGGTGTGTGAGAACCTAGCAGTGCACCACCCATCCTGATATTACACACGATGGCTTATTAACAGTCACATAAAAACATTGATCCACAAAATGTGCTTTTATAATGTACTTTGGCTCTCATTCAACTGTGCAGATGAACATGCCTTGTGGCACTAGTTATTGGGTCGATGGGCATCTTTTTGACCTACATGGGAAGCATAAAGCAATGATGGAGCAAGCCATTTCATAACGTATTGATTGATAAATGCACTTTCCCTGTGGAATTGGAGATATGCCACAACCAGTCACAAGGTAGTAGCCTACATCGCCCACAGAAAATGTAGGACCTTTTTTTAGTCATAGTACATCAAATGTCATAAACATAGGCTTTGTACAATAAGGTATTTATGAGTGTCCCTTTTGCAGCCAGATGTTCCATCTCCAAGCACTTGATTCTAAATACTTCCCTGATCTTACGGTTGCTGGGTATGAAATAAGTAGATTCCTCTCCATTCTAAGGGTGCATTGTGAAAGGTTCTCCAAGATTACCAGAGAATGAGCAACTAATCATTAGGAATACTCTAGATTTCAATTCCAAACATGGTGTTGGTGTATATTATGTACATTATTCACAGTGATTTTAATTTCGTTTAGTGGAAAAACAACTGTGATAATTTGCTAATGAGTGTTGATTCGTCCAGCATCTTCCTTTCACTGTACGCTAGGCTCTCTGGCAGACATTCAAAGCTACACTTTTCTTTACCCCATCTTCCTCCAGGGCATCTACTTTAGCTAGCTAGCTCATGTACGCTTTTTGAAATTCCTTGTGGCTTATTTGGTCTTGTAAGTTGCAGAATCTTTTGATGCCCACCCTAAGCAGATAAGGTTTTTTTATTAATGTGTAAATTCATTATATATTACCTATAAACGAATACACTTCATTCAGTACCTGACCAGCAGCGATCCCATATTTGCATGTAGGTTATTAAGTGTTCACAAATGTAATTACACAGGCTTATAAGATATATATGCATGTTTATGGCCACTTCTGTCCAATCATCGCACAGAAACGGTTGTCCAATATAATTTGGAGCACCCAGAATGGCTGGTTTCATATCCAAGTCAAGTAGTCCTACAGGGTCAGCACTTTGGGGGTGGGGGATTAATAATGGAATATGGCTGCCATGCGTTGTTATGCTCTAACGACTCTGTTTGCTCGTTAAGTATTCAACGTAAGGTGCAATGTAATTGGGTTGCACACAGTCATGTAGGTGCAATGTAATTGGGTTGCACACAGTCATGTAGGTGCAATGTAATTGGGTTGCACACAGTCATGTAGGTGCAATGTAATTGGGTTGCACACAGTCATGTAGGTGCAATGTAATTGGGTTGCACACACTCATGTAGGTGCAATGTAATTGGATTGCACACACTCATGTAGCCACAGCCACTGAAACTGGGCGTGTATTGTGAATAATTCAGCCAAAACATGGGTATACCAAATGCTCAAATGCTAAACATGAATATGCTCCAATACGTTTCTAGTGGTCATACAGCATGAGGCTGCAGTAACAATAGTGCACCCCCACATTGCCTGGGAATTGTAGTATTCATTTGTCCTGTCGGGTTGGATTTTCCCGCCAGATTTTCTGCAGTGCACAACCAATGGCCTGTTTCTGTAGACTGTAGACCTAAGAGGAAAAGCTAGCGGCTAGTTTGGCAACCGATTAAAGATTGACAGCTAACCCCAGGCGAGACAAGGGTAAACCTTGGGTTTGCGTTCGCTCAGTGAAAAAAACCACAGCGAGTTGAAAGACAATGAAACATAAAAACAGAGTTTGCGAACAGCAGGACCTGGACGGTTTTCTTTTCTGTTTACATTTATTTGTAGCTGAAAAGGCACCATTACAGTGGACATCTTTTCGACGGCATGCCTCTGCCAAGTCTTCAGTCAGCTGTTGTACAACACAATGTTCTAACACCAGCAAGTGTCCTCTCTCATGCCAGCAGTGTTATATGCTGTGCGTCGAAACTGGGATTCATTGCTGCATGTAAAACTCTGGCAAAAAATATATCTACAGCAAAAGTATTATTTCAGTTATGAAAGCCAGAAATTGTCCACAATGCCTGTCAAGTGTGTGTCTCCAGTCTCCCGTTGGGAAGTAATGGAGGAGAAAACATGACCTGAGTCTGCTCTAGATTAACAGATGTTGTCAATGCCAAGAACTGTCCTATTAAATATGAGGGCTAGCTGATTAAGAAAATAAACATTCTCAAAAGGGACATTGAATATTGATTACACATTCTCCCAATAGATTATCTGAATACTGTTTTTGTTCCCACTCTGGCAAATAGTTTTCTCCCGATTGGAGCATTCTGTCTGACCTTGTGAGTTAATGTGAACAATGACTGTAAACAGTTTCTTTTGAAAAGGAGTGCTTGGTTCCTTCTGCTGACCATGGCCCATGGGAAAACCCCCAATGATTGGAAACCAGAGAGCACAGATGCCAACGATTGGTCGAATGGATGTTTATTCTCGTTTGTGTTTTTGTCTTGGAACGGGTGAGACTACTCTTCTTAACCCTAGGATAAACAATATTCATTTCCTGCTACTCCCTCAGATTCCAAATACCTTTTTGTCATTGAGTGGTATTTGAAATTAGCGAAAAGGATTGATGGAAGGGTGTGATTTGTTGTCATCCTCAATGTCTGTCTAGTGCCTCATCCTCAGATGCTCCAGCAGAAGGTTTCTCTCGTCCAAACACCTGGTCACAACCGTCATCCATGAAGAGAACAAAGGCCAACATTATGAATCTTAAGTCATTTCGTTGGTTGTGAATTGGTGTGATCATTATTAGATCCCAATACAGTAGAAGATAAGGGGATATTTTATTCGCAGGTATTTTGAACACAAAATTCCAACTGTTCTCTTTCTGTTGCGGGAGACATCTGTTTATACCCTGCAGTGTCAGTACCAAAAATCGACAAAGCAGCTGCAAGCTTGGGTCCTTAGAGGAGGGTGCAACGTAAACAACGAACGTGCTAAAGCAATATTTGTTGGCAACGAGAACGTCTAAACCTCTGCATGAAGAATGCCAGCTCTGATTATTTCATTGGCTACTCCTGAAGTACATTTTCAAGGAGACAAAACCCGCACAACACAACAGGCCCATCTAGCAGGTAAGAGACATTTTAAAGCCGGGGGAGGGGGCCGGAGATCTCCATACTGGTTTAGGATCAGGGGGTTGTTGTTATGTTTGAGTATGTGTGTGTGGTGTGGTCAGCGAAACCGGGTTAAGGATACACATATTCTATATTTACAACATGAACACCATTATGGTACTGCTTTTACTTTTTACTATGATTTGAAGCATTAGCGCCAGAAGACAAATACAATTCTGAACTGCAATGACCCAGATATCCCACAATTACAGTACCACCAAATGCAAATTTTTGCTGACTGGAAAATAAATTAAGATTATTGCAGTGTAGTGCAAAGTGTTCAATTGATATTGGCATGTAATTGCTACTAAATACATTTTCAGATTGACGTGTTTAGCAGTCTGCTAATTGATCTTTAGTGCTGTTGGACAATATACAAAATAACAGTTTCCATGCTATCATCCGCTTTCTTGCCTCGGAACTGGATGTTGATTTATGGTGCTGTCTTCAGGAGTAAGGACGAAACAGATTGACCGTCTATTGCAGGGGTGGGCAAACTACGGCCCGGGGGCCAAATGCGGCCCGCGAGGCTGTCCCATCCGGCCCACGGAATGTAATAAAATTATTTTGGGGGGAATAAAAAAACCAACTCACCAGCCCATTCTTATACATCTGAGTCAGAATTTTAACTATTTACACCTTATATGGGATCTACTGTACATATGTAATGTATATTTTAACTTTTGCCCTTTTCTGGCCTCCAAATCAATTATGATTAACAAAGTACAAAAACAAATGTGGCCCTCCATTTCATTTCAAAATCCTGATGTGGCCCCCGAGCCAAAATATTTGCCCACCCCTGGTCTATTGGGAACTAAGCCAGTTCTGGGTAACTTCATTGAGCTTTTCGTTGACAACAACAACAACCAGGTGTCCGGAATTTGTGTAAAAGAGTTAACCAATCGGTTTGCGCCTGAATCCTTCAGACTGCCCAAAGCCAACATGACAATTCTGACAGGCCTGGAAATCCCCTAATCCGGACAAATGTTCTATGTGCCTTTCCGCTCACACATCTCTCTAAGTCCCTGATGCTGCACTTTTTCTCCAGATCAGTGGGCACCTCCGACAATGCAGGGGTTGTCTACATTTCGGTATGTTTGGAAAGACCCGGTATAGCTCTCCCGCAAATCGCTGACGGGTAGCAAACTGTTCCAGTACCTCTCCCCGGTCCTCAAAGGAAGCTCGCACGACTTAGTCTGTTGACAGAAAAAATAAAATAAGCAGAAAAGAACGAAGTCACATATTGTTATATGATTTGAATGATGTGGAACGGGTCAACCTTCACCTGGGTAAGCCTCTCTTCAGGCTGTCGGACAGACCCCTCGCAAAATTCCACCAATTATTTTTGCTACCGCTTCCTCTACCACTCTGCCCTTTATTCTCCCCTTGAAGCAACTCTGCCCATAACAAGTGGCAACGGCGTTCTTCAAAACTGTAATCCTACATAAAAAATAAGTAAACAAAACATGTTTTGAATATACAGTATGGTACACATTTTCTAATGTGTAGAATACAATGTATTCATGAGGATTAATGTCACACCAGTACATACAGCACGATATTGTGTTACCTTCTAAGCTTGTATCTGTTAGTTCAATCTTGAACACAGCCAGTTAGAAGTTCCACAAATTGGCCTCAACATTTTTTGTTGATTTCCTGCACTAAGCTCTAAGTGGATGTATCAAATACTGTTATTCCCAGTCAACCACCTATGTGGTTTTTGTTGAACTCTAATATGTATTCCATATTCTAGCAAAAGTGTTCCCCAAAATAAGCGTTGTTCTTTAGATTTTCTTTAGACCTATTATAATTTGATTTAAGGATGAAAGTTTATAGTTGGGTGTTGGGCATCTTCTGTGTGGCATGTAAACGCGGCTGTGCACAGAACAATCTCTTAACGTTAAAGAACCCGACTGGTTTTCAATAGCTGATGGTTCATCGCTCCGCTGGGGATTGAGGTTGCTAAGCATCCTTGAGGCTTGTCAAAGTACCACCGAGTAAGTATCAACTAGTGTCATTACTTTTAACATATTAACATGATGGGATTTGTTGAGGATAACCAGCACAATATTTGTGAGATGAAATCCGCTCCTGATGATAATGGACTTCACTGAGATTAATTTGGAATCAGTTCATACTTCAAGCCAATATGACTATCAAACTACATTTCATAATTTCACATCTACATAATAGAAGCTGTAAGTGGGGAGATTGAGCCTGTGAGTATTGATGTGTGTTTTCCTATAAAATATGCTAAATTAGTTTTTCATAGAAACAATCCTTCACACATTCCATTGTTTCAATATTTTGTGTTTATTCACAAAAAAACATTAGCAAACACTGCAATAACCAATATCCACATCATAATCTTTAAATATTTAAAAACAAAACACAGCCGTTTTAATTACGCAACCAAGCTGCATCCATTTGTGAATCATGACCATTTCCATAATAAAATTAACTGTACAGTATTTACACGATCTACATGCAAACCGGTAACCACTGCCGTATCAATAAATAACCGATTGCATCGACCCCCCGCGAGCCGTTTAGAAAATGGTGGCGACTTCAGAAATGGTCGCCCCCGTCATGACATCCTGGCAGTGCTCCTGGATTTCAGCAAGTCCTGCAGCACACCGCCTCCTCTGATGGGCAAAGTACGAGGGGAGGGTTCCTGTGTGGTGGGAGAACGGCTGCATGGGATTTCTCATCTTGGGAACGCTGGTGCCATAGCCGGAGTCTTTCCAGGAGTGCGGGTAGGCACGGGGATTGTTGTAGACCGCCGCCTGGGAAAAGCCGATTGCATAGGCGCCGTCTCGGGAGGGCTGGAAGTTCTGGGTCGGTATGACACAGTAAGTGCCTTGCCAATCCACAGCGACAGCGTTAGCTGCGTGGGATGAACCTGAAATAGAACACACGCACAAAAAAAACACATGACGAATCACTTTCCGGGGCGCGAGGACGGAAGAATCACAGTGACAGAGTTCTTTGTTGCTGGGTTACATAGCTAGTCAGGATATACGTTGAGGTGTAGGGTGTAGATCCTGACTAGCTATGTAATAAAAACTGCAACACTTCTTCACTCAGCTACGAGGAGCCCCAATACAGTAGTGTGAAGGTGGTGTACTCACTCTACTATGAGGAACCCCAGTACAAATGTGTGAAGGTGGTATACTCACTCTACTATGAGGAACCCCAGTACAAATGTGTGAAGGTATTGTAATCACTCTACTATGAGGAACCCCAGTATAAATGTGTGAAGGTAGTGTACTCACTCTACTATGAGAAACCCCAGTATATAAGTGTGAAGGTAGTGTATTCACTCTACTATGAGGAACACCTGTATAAAATGGTGTAAAGGTAGTGTACTCACTCTACTATGAGAAACCCCAGTATATAAGTGTGAAGGTAGTGTATTCACTCTACTATGAGGAACACCTGTATAAAATGGTGTAAAGGTAGTGTATTCACTCTACTATGAGGAACACCTGTATAAAATGGTGTAAAGGTAGTGTACTCACTCTACTATGAGGAACACCTGTATAAAATGGTGTAAAGGTAGTGTACTCACTCTACTATGAGGAACCCCAGTATATAAGTGTAAAGGTAGTGTACTCACTCTACTATGAGGAACACCTGTATAAAATGGTGTAAAGGTAGTGTACTCACTCTACTATGAGGAACACCTGTATAAAATGGTGTAAAGGTAGTGTACTCACTCTACTATGAGGAACACCTGTATAAAATGGTGTGAAGGTAGTGTACTCACTCTACTATGAGGAACACCTGTATAAAATGGTGTGAAGGTAGTGTACTCACTCTACTATGAGGAACACCTGTATAAAATGGTGTAAAGGTAGTGTACTCACTCTTGGCCCAGGGTTGGAAAGTGCTGAGGCTTCTCTTGCCTCCGTCTCCACTGATGTCAGAGTCACTGTCAGTGAAGTCACTGTCTCCTTTGCCACTGTCCTTCACGCTCTGCTGGTCAATGCCACTGCAAATTGCATCAAACATATTAGTCACTGCTGCACTATATCTGATTATTGACATTATCCCCCACATTCCATCCATCCATCCACCGACCCAAACCCCCACCCCTCCGGAATACAGTCACACCCAGGATGACTGTGACAGGTCAAGTATTTTCCAGTGGTTGGTTAAATCAATCATTTATTTATTTATTTAGTTAGTATAATTGCATTAACTGAAAAGCCAATAACAACAGAAATACATGCTTAAAGCAGATACATTTGCCTGATTGTCCTTGTATAGAAATGTATAACAACCAACTAAGTAGAGAAACATGAAATCAAGACAAAAAACAAATTAAAAGGTGCTTCCCAAGAGGGCCAATTCCGTTCCCTTAGATCCATGTAAATTATTACTCACTGTGCCAAGCATGATCAATGCGGTGGTGTTCTTACCTCATTTGCAGGCAGTATTTCTCCCCCTGCCACATGGACGTTGGCTGGAAAGGCTTGGGAGGCAGGAACATCTTTATAATAAAAAATCAAAAAAACAACAGGAAGGGAATTAATTTGAGCTACATGGATCAGGAGAAGCCCTGCTCTTAAATGTCCACAGGTGAATCCAAGCATTTTTGACACGAGATCAAATAATGAACTCACCTGTGACTCCTGGTCTCCACTTTTCTCCTCATACAGGCACGAGGACTCGGCCAGAGAAGAGGAGGTCCTGTCATTGAGGAAGCCTCTGGAGCCTCCGTACATGTTGGGTTCCGTACCGCTGAGCCCGGGGTGACGGCGGGAGTCAAACACGCTGTGAGTCACGCCTCTCTTGGAGTCTAGGTCTTTACCTCCTCGGTTGAGCTTGCATGTAACGACCACAATCACTATGGCAACCAGAAGCAGAGCACAACCCCCTCCGAGAAAAATGATGACCACCACGGAAGCATCCAAGCCCGGACTTTCCTCGTAGCTTGACCTGGGCAGGATCACCACCTGGTCGTCGGAGAGCTGCGTGTCCGTGACGACGAAGCGGACGGTGGCGCTGCTGGACAGTGGGGAGCGCCCGTTGTCACTCACGGCGACCTGGATTTCCAGGACGTCGCCGACGGCCGAAGCCAGGGCCTGTTTCAGGGCGATTTCTCCCGTGTCCTTGTTCATCGAGAATAGCTCGGGGTGTCCCCGTACGATCCGGTAGCTGAGCTCGCCGTTTAAGCCCTGGTCCCGGTCCTCGCCGCTGACCCGGAGGGCGAGGTACCCCAGCGGGGCGCTCGCGGGCAGGGGGATCTCAGCCGAGTCGTTCAGCATGACCGGAGAGGTGAAGTAGGGGTAGTTGTCATTTTGATCGACCACTTTCAGTCTGATGACGGACGAGCTCGACAGCGGGGAAGAGCCTTCGTCCTCGGCCCGAATGGTGAATTCGATCTGCTGCAGGGCCTCATAATCAAACGCCCTCAGGCTGTACAGGGAGCCCGACGCCTGGTCAACGGACACGAACGTGGATATGGTGCCCGCGCCGGCCACCTCCGAATCCACCAGTTGGTAGGAAACTTTGGCGTTCTTGCCCAGGTCGAGGTCGCGCGCTACGACCGTAGTTATATACGACCCGGGGATGTTGTTTTCCATTACGGATACTTCATAAATGGACTTACTGAAGAGGGGAGGGTTGTCGTTCTCATCCGTCACCCTGATGGTGTACTGCTGGATTGTTTTGAAAGGCGGCGTTCCGAGGTCTTCGGCCACTACAGTCAGGTTATACTCCGGGATCTTCTCTCTGTCCAGAGTGGTGGTCGTTACAATCATGAACGTGTCCCCGTAGGCCTGTTGCAATTTGAAATGCTCGTGCCCGTGCAGGCTGCTGCGCACATAACCGTTGGAGCCCGAGTCGCTGTCCGACGTGCTGATCAGTGCCACGAAACTTTCTGCCGCGGCGGCCTCCGTGATGTAAGCCACACCGTCGCTGGTCGAGGTCATTGGCTTAATGTTGATTTCTGGCGCGTTATCATTTACGTCCACCACATCCACAACAACTTTGCAGGTTGACGGAATAGAGTTGGAGCCTAAATCGGACGCTTTAATGTTCAGTTCATACGACCTTTTCTTTTCATAGTCAACCAATGTTTTTAAAGTTACAGCACCGGAAATTCGGTCTATGTTAAAAATGCGCGTAGATTCAGACGTTGGGTCCTCTACAAAGCCGTACACTACCTCCCCGTTCACGCCAGCATCTGGGTCAAACGCGTGTACTTTCAGAACTTGATAGCCAACAGGTGAATCTTCATGAAGTTCAACTTTCAGTGAGTTGTGCTCAAAGGTTGGACTGTTGTCATTAAAGTCCAACACTTTGATATGAACCGTCATTGAACCAGCCCTGGGTGGCTCTCCCGCGTCTGTTGCAGTCACTTCGATTGTGTAGGAATCTTCTGCCTCTCTGTCCATCGCTTTCACAAGCACGAGTTCAGCATACTTCACCCCATCCTCTCTGCTGCGCACGTCAACTACGAAATGGCTGGAGGGAGAGATGTGGTAACTTTGAATGTAGTTATTGCCGACGTCGTGGTCAACGGCAATATCCAACGGGAACCGGGAGTCTACCAAAACATTCTCGGATATCTCAACTGTTGTCTCGTTGTGGAGAAACTGGGGAGAGTTGTCGTTTATGTCCCTCACCTCGATCTCAACGTGGATCAGCTGAAACTTTTCTTTAGAGAAGGCAACAACATCGAAGGAGACAAAACACCGCGGGGACCTGGGGCAAAGCTGCTCCCGGTCAATCGATTCCCCAACAGTTAAAAGTCCATCAATCTCCCTCATTTGAATCACGGACGAATTAGTCTCCTGCATGAAGCGGAAATATGTTTCCGGGTCCTCAGCTGGGTCTATCTTTAAATCCTGGGAGAGATTTCCAATTTCTGTCCCAGGCGCATCCTCTTCGTAAGTGTAATACTTCGTGGTCGTAGACTGAACCGAAAAGAACAGAACAGCAAGCACAACACACTTTCCAAAATCTCGAATTCCGCGGTATCCCATTTTAAAGGACAATGTTGACGATAGAAAACTTCATAAAGAAAACGAGCTTGAAATAAACTAGTGATATTGAACTCCCTTGACACGGCGAACAGGATTTGATACCGTCCGAAGAAAGCGTTGATCTATAAACCCTGATCTATGCAAATGAGTTGGCACACCGACCAATGGCATTCAACTGGCCAGCCAAACGGGGCACGTTTGCGTTCCGTCTGTTGCCAATTGCTACACCCCGTCTCCTTGACCATGTGCAAATGGGCTTTTTAAATACAGTGGTAATGGAATTTGATAATGTTAAGAAAAAACGGCCATGAAGTATGCATATCGGCACTTCTGAAATAGGCTATTACTCCATTGGAGTTTTCCCATCTGAAAAAAATAACTTTCATTCATGTGGCTGTACTGGTCCGTAACTGCCATGAAGCATGCAGATTGGTCGGAGAGTTTTCAATAGCACTCCTTCAAAGGCATTTTCCGGCCTGAATTAATAACGTTCATTCCAAAGTTATTTCATGGGCTCATCTGTTCAAAACCAACACAGTTTTAACAAAAGTATATGAATACGGTATTATTTGCAATTACTGTAAATGTTTAATTAATAATAAATGAACCGTCCAATAATAATAATATGCCATTTACTCTTATGTTTTTATACGAACAAAGCATGAACAAATGGTAGCCACAAATTGTAACACGGAACCCTTCATATTCAACATCATTTCCAAAGTAATACTGTCTACGCATGTGAACATGAAATCGTGGGTCAGAAACGTAACGATGTGGTTAAAAGTAAAAAGCATTTTACAAAAACATACATTTCCAAATATGACAGAATTTGTGGTGACGAAGGCACTCTCTGCGGGTGGTAACTGGCAAGCAGGCATAGAACCAGCATGACACGTGGGTTGAATAGATCTAGACCCATCTCCATTAAGTGATTTAATTTTAAAAAATACTGCATTGGCCTTCAAAGAGCCCAGGCCGAACTGACACCTTCCACAAACTGAGGCCAAATCGAACCAAGCCCACGAGGACGCACAGGAAGGTGTTAAAAATGACACCAGGCTCCGTGGCAACAGTTGGTCTCGTCACTGGTGAATAGAGGGGAGGTAATCCACATTAGAGTACATGATTGCCTGAGGCCCGTTTAAGGTATCAAACAGGAACAGCGCGCCATCAATACAATCAAACCTGCAGTAGCAGTAATTACTGCCGTGTTTTTTTGTTTACAGCAGTCTGTGTTGTGGTCCTCTGTAGCTCGGTTGGGATATGGCACTGGCAAGCCTATGTACGGACTCATTTGTTCTAAAATTATTTATGATACTGTGTGAGCGGGGTTGAATTCTGGGTAAATTGACTTGAGCCAACAGTTAATCCCAGCACATATGGTTTCAACACGTTCACCAAAACGAATGATCAATATTAACCTGTCTTGTGCAAAGCTTTCCATGGCATATATTAATCCAGTACCTACACTGAAGTCCGACTCCTAGTCTATCAACAAAATCCTAGTAGGGGATATAAACACTGCTGTGTTTTTCCTGGCGTCAACACATCAACCAATATATTGGTTGCTTAACGACAAAAACTGTCATGAATACATGTTATTATACCAGTGATTTTTGTTCGCGATAGACATTCTGAAATTGAATCCACTGAAGTCGAGTGTGGGAATATGGGGCGTTCATCGTTGAATGAATCCCCTCTAACCAATATTTCGAGGCAGCAGGGTTGCTTAGTGAAATGAGCATTGTTAACCAGTATTGGAAAGTTTACCTGATCAAATTGCTGGCAAGGTGAACATTATTTTGTTACCTAACTGAGCAAATCCATGAACCCACATTTCTCTGCGTTGGTTGGTAGTATTCATACGAAACGGTTGAAATATGTGAGGGAAGAAACTAACCAATCAGAGTATGATAATTACACCTTTTGGAGAACTCGCTAAACCCACGTGTGTTCTGGCTCTGTCTCAACCCATTGGTTTCTGGCACCAATCAGACAGAACCCATTGGTTTCTGGTACCTATCAGACTGACTCATTGGTTTCTGGGACCAATCAGACAGAACCCATTGGTTTCTAGTGACAATCGCACAGCTAGATACTGTTGGAAAAGGATTCAGAATCAGTCAGATGGCAGGCTGGATACATTTGTGGGACGGACCAATGAGTTAGGGAATCCGGGCATAATCACTTGGACCAACATATGGAACTAGTAAAGCCACTAAGACCATTGCTTGATTCTTTATTAATCAAATAATTCCCTGAAAGACTGTCAGTAAGCTTCTAAGAAAAGTTAAGGCACAGTCTGATCTGTGATTAGTAACAAAGTAACAAAGTAACATAATGTAGCTATTACTACTACCTCAGAGTTCACGCCAAGACAGATCAGCAATTTGACATATTAAAGTAAACTGTTCTCATAGTGCCCTCGCACAGCTGACGCTAATTTAAAAAGACAACTGAAGGACTACTTGGACGATTGTGAAACATGTACGGGTCGTGTAAAGGGTAGGGTTAGGTGTACACGTTCAGTTTGTGCACGCCAATTAAGTGCACACTTGACGCTAGTGTATGTGGTTTGGTTGATGGAATGGCACATATTCTTCCTTTCTTTTGCGAAACAAACATGTAGAGGGTGACAGACTGCCCGCAGTTCCTCTCCACTCCAACGCAGACCTTCCAGACCCCCAGGCTGGCTGTTTGTGGAAATCCAGGATTTCATGGCTAATGTGAATCCGTTTGACAGATAACACTAAACAATTGGGCCCAATTAGATGTTTGTCAGAAAGAGGCTTAGGTGTTAATCTTTGCCGATCTATCACGCACACGTGACATTTTCTCAAAACATTGTTTTTTGTTAATTACCTGAAAATTCAACCTGGAAATTCGACCTGAAAGAATACAATCAACCTCATGTTTTATCAGAGCCAGTCCGAGAACAATACATCTATTGTAAAATGTGTAAAATGTGTAACAGGGCAACTGTTTGTTTAAATAATACAGAGTCACCAGTCTACAGTCTTTTTTACAAATTGTGTGTTCATCAGAAACACCTTGAATGAACCTCTAAAAGCTTGGCACTATTTTCTCCATTATTCTACTTGAAATTCTCTGGGCTTTGTCAAGGTTTTGGAATTCATGGCTTAACAACAGTTTTTACAAATTGCCATCCATTTCAAATCAGACTTTAGTCAAAATGATAACTTGGGCACCCAACAACATTCATTGGTATAGATTTGGCCTTGGTTTGTTCGTGTGCCCCTGAAAGGTGAATTCCTCACCCAGAGTCTGGTGGAAAGCAGACTCTGCTGACCTCCATCCAGTCTCTTTTCATCGGTAAAAATACCCAGTCTTTCAGCCTTTTTTAAATTGTCACCCGTCACCACGACGTGTGACGTGCGACACTCTCCTTACGCCTGCCTTACTGAGGTCAACGTCTTGCGAAACGTGTATTGGAGGGTAACGGGCGCAGACATGGGAAGTCTGGTTCTGAAGAAAAAAAAGTAAAAACCGTCTCCCTCTGGCACCTTAGAAATTCCACCATGACCAGCAACAGCGCCTGTTCGATGGGGGGCACCATGTTATTGACCAGGTAAACAACCTGGTCAGTGAGGTTTAACTCCTGCCGCAGAGGTGCATGGGAAAGTGTTGTGCCTCGCGGCATACTTCAAGCGCAGCTGGACTTTCTTCTTGCTGGTGTGAATGGGACAATGTGTTTACATATAAATATGGAAATTATATTTACATGAAATTGTTGTCCCATCAATTATTGTAGTATGTACATGCCCTTTGCCAATGTCAAGCACACCCAAACCATGATGCAGCCGCCACCACAAAAGATAATTATAACAAGTGTTGTTTTGATTTAGACCAAGCCTTTATGATTAGGCCACATACCGTGTGATTTTTGCCGTATTACTTTACCCTGTGCATGTTTAGAAATATTTCCAGTCTGCATGATGTAGCAGGCAGCATAATGTTCACCACTGCGTCTCTAGATTTACATGTGTCACATGTGCTCAGTGTGAACCTACTCTCATCTGTGAAGAGAACTGAGCGCCAATGGAAGACTTGCCAATTCTGGTGTTCTCTGGCGAATGCCAATGGAGCTGCACGGTGCTTGGCTGTGAGCACAGGTCCCACTAGAGGACGTTGGGCCCTCAGGCCACCTTAATAGAGTCTGTTTCTGACAGTTTGGTCAGAAACAGACCTACCCGCTAGAGGCCATTTTATCGGGCTCTGACAGTGCTCCTCCTGTTCCTACTCACACAAAGGAGCAGATACTGGTCCAGCTGCTGGGTTGATGCCCTTATACAACCCTGTCCAGCTCTCTTCGTGTAATGGCCCGTCTCCTGGTATCTCAGAATCAGAATCAGCTTTATTGCCAAGTAGGTTTACACATACAAGGAATTTTCTTTGGTATATTGTAAAAGATAAATTACACAGTAAGAAGAAAAAAATAACACAGTAAGTACAAATGAAAATAGCACAGTCCTCCATGCTCTTGAGACTGCATTGGAAGACCCAGCAAACCTTCCGCAGAATCAGTCAGCAATTGTCTGAGGTCACCACCTGCAAAACCGTTCTCTTTTTCAAGGTTGTCTTGCTGTTGCTTCTCCAGTACACATGTTGTCGCATTCATTGGCACCAAAACTGGAGACTGATTGATTCACAGATTGATTCACAATCGCTTATGCTTCCTAACTAGACAGATTGATATCCCTGAAATTTAAAAGACTTGATGTTATACTGTGTGTTTCCTTAATTTTTTTAATCTGTACTTGAATATAATACTTGACTAAGAAACCATTTAAAAATACATGTACAGACCTATAATTTAAGCAATATTTGCATCTAACTTATGTGATTTGTTAAGCTTACAAAAACAAAATTGCAACAACTGTATTTTTGCATGTTTTTCGTAGCTCAATCACAAGGCCCAAGTACCTTGAACACGTACGCAGTCCACATTCATTCTATATCAACCAGCCATTGTTCCAAAACGAATGAGCTCATAGGATGAATAGTGGCTAGTATAGGACTGGCTGTATCAGAGACTTGTGTTTTCAGTCTGCGTTACATGGAGATGTAAGATGACGCCACAGACCGTGTGGGCCATATAGTCTCAGCGCTAATGACGCATTGGCTTGCTTTGGAGTGATACTTGTTTGCCACTTAAGACTGGTGATTAAGGCAGATCACAGCTTGATTAAGACGTGCGTGGTGACAGTAAGAGCCTTAAAGCAGAGTAATGGGTTAGGCCATCTGCTCCAGACTGAGGTGATTTTAATTAAAGGTAAGAATAATGATAATCTTCTTCTTGGCAGGGCCATAACACAATAACCATAGTAGCACTGTTTAGGATCTCTCCCTCTCTCACTGTCTCAGATAACAGGTCATTTACATTGATACCAAAATGGGCCTTTTGAGGGGCCCAAACGGCAAGAATTCCTCTCCTCCTTTCCCTTGTCACACCGTTTTTACAACGTTGTGTGATGTGTGAAGGGCCAAGATGGCAGGCGTGTCCAGGCATTTGGTGGCACCGACGGTAGACGTTAATCCACTAGCATATGTCAGTGGGAGCAAATGTCTCTCAACAGACGTAAATAACAGCCTTTTGGATCAAATTCATGTCAGCTACATTTCAAACCGTTCCATGTGGGACGTCCATACTGAGCAAATGGGATGTTGGGCTAGTACTAACTCATAGACGAAACATTGAAACATTTCAAGGACTCATTCGTTAGGCTTCACAGTTCCTGCATTCGAGACCATGCGCAGGGTGTTGAAACGAGAGAAAGACAAGGAGCATGTTCCTGAGGGTGAGCAGACGAGAATACAGACACTGTTTCATGAGATACAATGATCCTAAACAAGAATGCAGTACATACAGCATTTGTGAGACTTGAAAAAGGAACATACATTAAACTATGGATTATTATATATATATATATACACACACATACAGAGTTAATTTGAAATAACTACATTGGCTGAGGACACCTCATCAGTTTCCTCATTTTACTTGTCACCTCAAGTGCTCCATTAAGTGGGGGTATTCATGTCACTCGGGGGACACGCGAGGGGTTGTGTGTTTTGTGCTGTGGCCATGTTAAACGCAAGCCATTTGGGCTGCCAGTAAACCAGATTAACGCCCCCCCCCCCAACCCCCCCGGTCAGCCGGACAAGTGGGAAGGCGTGAAGCGGTGACACATGTGGAGGTGCCAGAAGATCAGATCCACCAGGAGCCCCCGTGGTGGCCTTAGCACCTCCTCGGGCAGCAGGGACGAGCCACACACGCGGCCCCAGAATCACCGAACTTCCTGCCACCAACCGACATCCTTGCAACCGGCCAAATGTTGGGGCAAAATGCTTTGGGTAGCACCATGTGACAAGTTTAATGGAGTGCCACCACAGGACACTCCCCCTTTGTCCGTTGTGCTATGTAGTGAAGCAAATCCTCTTCCTCTGTGGTGCCCATAATGAAGGTCGGAGCAGTTGTGATGGAGGAATCTAATTAGCCACTCAGAAAACGTTACGTTTTGCTATTTGCATTCATTTCTGAACATCAAGAAAAAACGCACAAACCTATTTGTAGAACACATATGCATTCTTATAATGAAGCCTCACAATGTACCAGCATGTTGATATTTTATTATTTAATTGAAAAAATAATTAGTCTATTAGGGCTCAATTGAACAATGCCGGATATATATCTCAATAATTGGATCTCCACGGATTGGAGACGTTTGAAGGGGGGAAAGCAGCACATTAATATGCATGCGCACATGTTTCTAGGGTTTTCTTCATGTTGGCCACAGACGGCACCATCTATTAAAAACAATTAGAGAGACACAATGTGCTGTTTAAATCCTCCGAAAACAAAGACGGATCAAAACACACTTGTATTCTAGAACAAATTACACTTGGCTGGATTTGCTGCACACAAGCTGATGCATCCACGAAGAATGGCTGTGTAATTCTGACGAGCAACAAGTACTCAGTGTCAGAGTTAATAATAACGTTACACTGTCCGCCATTTGAGTTTCCATCCAGAACGTGTTTTTCGTACAAACAGTCCTCGAAAATTACACTTCAATTGTGGCCATTTACAACAGAAACAACACTCTTGGCAGAACGCGAAGTACTCCGGTTAAAACCTGGGGAGAGGGCGCCATCTTCAGGCCAGATATTTTCCCGTGCCTGCTGATTACGTTTTGGCTGATGACATCCAGTGACATGCGTGCCGGGAGAGAGAGAGGGAGAGAAAATCCTCCAAGTAAACCGCTCCTTTTCAAACGTGCACATATCCGACAGCTTCTGATCAATACCTTGAAAATGAGTGGTGAACAACCTGTCCTCCAGAGCACCAGAAGCCGCTTCTTTAGGCAGATCCCAGCAACGCAAAACCACCAGCCAATTAAAATAAGAGGGAGAGAGAGATGCGATTTTGACTGGGCGGAACCTCAAAGCATGTGATAAGCAGTCAAAGTCTATTTGAAATGAGCTCCAGTTTGTGAGTGTGAAGCATTGGGGCCCGGCCTTGTTGACGAAGCTCAGTGGTGAATTTTGCAATCCAATTAGGTTGACTGCTTTACATTTCATGGTTTATATTGAATTTCACCACCTCAAGGTACACAGCTGAGAACCTTGGAAAATCAGAGGTACACAGTGCATGTTTGCCTCTTTACTTTCAGTGATATTCCATGGAATACATTTTGATCACCGCTACAGTACCCGTTCTACGTGACACAAGACTACTCTAATTCCATTTTAATTTAAATTTTCCACATTTCCAAACTCCAATGTTCAGCCTGTATAAATCCTAGTTTAATTACATATTTACATATTGCAATGTGTTGTATCTGAAGCTGTGATGTTTATGCTTGCCATTTATACGCCTTGCCATTTATAACATGGTGGCTTGTTGTCAGTTACCACTGTAATCTATGAGGCAGGGTAAACCACCGTTTGTTTGGCAGTTCATGCAGTGAATACATTTCATTCTCCATGGAATGTTTATATTATTCAAAGCAGATATACAGAATAGCAGGGGAGGTGGTGTGTTTATACGCATGTTCATTTTTCAGGATTTACCAGGATTTCTTCTCTTTTCCACAACACATATTCCATGGCTAGATATCTCTGTTCTAAAAAGGATGTCACCCCTTGAAGCCATTTACTGCTCTGTGTTACCTGATGCCGACGAACAGCCTGTGATTGGCAGGGCCATATGCCACTCTGGCTCCATAGGGCGTGGCTATGAGAGCCCTTCCTGGCTCTGCACCAGTTGAAAGCCAGCCTGAGTGTGACCGTCCCCACTGGACCGGCCACGGGTTGAACTCATGGGCTAACTTGCCCAAAGGGCTCAACATAATTAGTCCCTTGGACATATTCGGCACAAGGCTTGGGACCCCATGGACAATAGATATTAGTGTGATCCTTTCTGTAGAAACAAGCTTGTGTCGCGCCAGGAGATGGCAACCTTGAGATGGCAGCTGCACATCGGAGATGTTTCCCCGGTGTCGTTGTGGAAGGGTTAAAGGCTTGTCATGAGGAGAGGACTGTCTTTGGTTTCATGAACGTGTTAGACATGAAATAAAAAATAGACCCAATCTCAGAAAAACACTGCAGGCGACAGTAGTTAGCAAGATCCTCGTTGGCAACGACAGAGCTGCCTGGAATGAAACACTTTGATTTATAAAATAAGACCCCTTAATATGTTTCCATGGCAATATATTTGGGCACAGCTCGCAGGGTTGATTTCCTTCACAAGACTCCCTGCGTACAGACACACACACCTACAACACAGAGAAACCTGGCAAAGAAGGTAATACAGAGACAGACAGATAGAGACAGAGAGAGGGAGGGAGACAGAGAGAGGAAGGGAGAGAGAGAGGGAGAGAGAGAGGGGGGGGGAGAGGGTCTCTGTAGTGCAGGGAGAATGGATTAATGTCGAGGGGCCTCAGTGGTCCCTGGGACTGTTAGTCTCCCCGCTGTGCTGAGAGGAGTTAAGGGATTTCAATCTGGCAGAGTCCTGCGATGCAGGAAATGTCTGGAGTGTGCCTGGTGATAGCGGACTCCATTACGAGGCAGAGTCTCAGGGTATCCCGCCATTGTGCCTGCAAGCCGAGGGGTTAATCAGATCCCAACTCCATTATGAACGGCAGTTATTTGAACAGGCCTCCATGAATAGAGGAGGCTTGGGTAAAAATGAAGCTTCATCTTAGTGCTTTCATGGAACCAGAAGAGATAATGGAGGCCCTTTTAAGGGATGTTCAGAAGTCCTCCAGAGCAGTCAAATTAGAGCTTTGTGGAACCTCACTCAGTAATTGTTTAAGATAAAGAAATTATCTTTTTTTTTCTTCTCAACTTTGCTGTTAACATTTTCCCTGTCTGCTTTGTTTGCTGTCAAGGGCAGCCAAGCATAATTGATTTTTTAAGTATGGAATTATTTTCACATAGAGGCTTAATGAAATGGGATTTTTCAAATTGGTCATAGTACTAACGCTATTTTCTCAGTCACACTCCCCCTATACTGAGGAACAATTTTGTACGGACTGTGCATTTCCCCCCGACATGTTGAGATTGGCATAACATGTCCCACGGTGCACCAGCTACGTGGCACGAACGTGAGTGCGATCATTGGCACTACCCTTGAGCTTACCGACCGCGTTTGGTTCAAGCGGTCCTTCCCAGTCCTATTTAAGCAAATCTGTCTCAGATGGCGACGTGACATTCCCCGCACAGCACATTGAAATTTACACTGTTCTCTGATAATCCGTTTTCCAAGGCAGTGGAAGCTGAAATGTGCCTGTGTTTGGACAACAAGGTAGCTGCGGGAGAATGTGTGTTAACAGCTCAGACATTCCTCCTCACTGCTAAGAGGTATTTAAGCACTTAAGATGAAGTGAGATGGAAAATCTCATTTCCATAGCAGGGGAAGGGAAAACAGAAGGTGTCTTTTTTTTCTATTCAATTGTGTGTACGTGTGGGTGTGTGTGTGTGTGTAAAGGGGGCAACTACTATCCAACCCAGACCCCCCACCCAGACACACACAACACACGCATGCAAGCATGCATTCGGGTGCCCGCACACACACACAAACACACACACACACACACTTATTCTTAGTCTCATAGGAACCGACAGGGAACACATTATGCAAACAGAGGGTTTGACTGTTTTTTCGTGTACAGCAGTGCAACGTGCCTGAGTGCTGGAGAGAGAAATTAGACTGATTAAAAATCAGGGCAAAATGGCAAAGTGCTCAATGGTCCTCCTCAGGCCTAATTAGCATGTTCACTGTGGAGCGAAAACACACTGTCTGACAAATCTTGAAGTACACCATTATTCAGATGATGTTTCATGCATATAAAAGTGTTTACGGTTTTGTTTGTTTGAGAGCTCAGACGAAACCCATTTTTCACACAAACCAATTGGTGCCGAACATTCTGCACTGTGGAGAGTCTGTGCCCGGGTGTGAAGCCATGCAATTAAAGTTCCACTTCTTTCCGGGGGGGGTTTTATCACAGCCTACGGAGTGGTTTTGTTTCTCACAACCATGCATCGCTTGACTAAATGCAATGCCGCTGATGGGAAACGCAATGCTGCTGTGATCATCTGAATATTGGTTAAAGGCAACGTCATGCCCTAAAACACAGAATAGGGTTTCGTAAGCATCAATGAAACCGTGTTTAATGAACCCAACAAATGACAGAGGACGTCTTAGTGCTCGAGAAGCGGAAAACGAATGAGCAAACTGTCCGTTGCTGGCCTTTCCATTGTGAGTTATGTAATACAATGACTGGGGAAGTCTGGGAGAATAAAATTGAAATGACCCCACACTTGCAACCACAATAAATATTTAATTCAAGTTGGAGAATAAAATGTCCCTGGATGCTTTGTCCTTGACGTGAGCTGCAGTCCTTACAATATCACGACAGAGATGAGAGGCATTATCAGTGTACGAGCTGATTCTTTTCTTCTCCGGGTGGGCAAGAGGGAACTGGGACAATCCTCTTCAATCCATCTATCATTTATAAACTCTGAGGTTTGTTTGCACCTGCTATCGGTCCACACGGACCACGGCACTAAGCCAGGTGGTATGAATATATTCAACAACTTACCGAAACAGAGAGCAGCTCGAGAATGGGTCTTACGTTTGAAGCGCTGGAAGGAAATGTGGTTTAATATTTAAACCCACTCCCGTGCCATGCAGTGTACAGTCCTCCGTGTGAGATGCCCCATTGTTGCCAGCGACGGGGCGCTGTGCCCCGGCAAGCCGATCCAGTGCCCCGGCCTAATCACACGTTTCATTGGGTGAACACGGAGAAGAGAGAAGGGCCTATCAGACGGTCCTCGTTACATTCCAGTACTCTCTTCGGGCTGCCCCGCAAGCAGTCCTGCCACGTGACGTGCACGAATCACACGACTTAGAAGAGACGGACATATGCGATGTGATTCCAAGTCTTTCTCCGCTTCTTAAAGACCAGCTGCTATCTGCGAGAGGGACGGGCCCCGGCCCCGGGCATGAGAACCAGCGCTTCTGCAATTTCGTTTATTAATTATTATGTTTTTAGGGGAGGGGGGCAGATTGGCTGTCCAACTGCTAGTCAGTAAAATGGAACAGGGGCAAGAAAGCATCAGTTGTTTTCCTTTCCAATTAGCCATGTCAGCTTACGACCTTGAGATTCATTGTCCGTGTATCCAGCGACATTCTGAGCCATCCTTGTCGGTTACCAAATATATATCGGGGTGCTCATTCTCAGTCAGATCTTCTATTAATATGGTGAAAGTCATTGCATTCAGGCTCTAAATAAAAGCAAAATGACTGTGTGCATATCCACTGGCAAAAATTTTAACATTGTAACCGCATAATAGATTTAACATTTAAAACCACAACATTGTGCGCTACACCCGCATTTAAACCCGTGTGGAATCTGAATTACTGGGAAAAGGGCACAAAAGGAGGGGAGCCGTAACTTGACCTGGGGGGGCCCCTCAAACTAGGTCCGCCTCTGAGCACCCCCACAGAGGACAGGTCTGAGACGTCACAAGTCTCTACGCCGGCAGTTCCATCCAAATTTAAAGCAACGAGACAAACACTGACTAATTTAGAGCAATGTTACTTAATTCATCCTCCGTGAGCTTCAGAGGCTAGCCGAGAGTTTCTAGAGATTCCACAAATAGGGCGTTTGAAGACAGAACGAACGCAGCTCCTCTCCGCATGTCGTAGCCTCAAGCTGGTGTCACTATGGTTCGTGCCGTCAACGGCAAACCCGGCAAGGGTTTCTCTGTCAGGCCACATCACTTCTCCTTACGAGTCTCCGGCATGCTGTCGCTTCTTGTGTTGGTGCGGCGCTCCTCTCCCTGCCTCCTCCTTTGTCAGACGCTCTCCGAAAAACTGACATTTCCGGACAATTCTCTTAATTGCACGAAACACCCTTGTTAGGAGGAACAGTGTACACAGTTACATTAAAGGATGTCAGACGCGCCTTTCCCCAGTGTTAGTTATTAAACACCCAGAGACGTTTCAAATGAATTCTTCATTGGCCTGTCACAACGCCTCTCCCCTCCCATCAACGGCGGAGACTCCCATGATCCAGCGTGGCCTGGTTGCACGGGTGTCCCCCCCCCGTCTCCGGCAGAGTGCTCTGAACTGTGAACTCCTCCTTCAGACAGCCAGAGGCCCGGGGCCGTGGGCCTCCGGCACTGCTGATGCACTCTGCCGCCTCACACGTCTGAGAGGGTCACCATACCTTCGCTCAATCTCCGGATGATGTTTCCCAGGCAACGGCCCGGTGGCGCCCACTGGTTTCGGAGGGGCCGCGGCGGTCTAAGGTGGGGGCCGCGGCTTCAGCACAGGTGTTCTTCGGGGTACACCGATCAGGGGGAACCGGCGTTCCCGCAGCGTTCCCGTGCGATGATGTCACTGCCTGCGCTTGTGATCATTGCACTCGTCCACAGAGGATCGATACTCAGGCCGGATGTTGTCATCAATGCTTGCTCACGCTTCTTCGCCCTGAGCTCCAACTCCCCGCCCCTTCCCTGGTCTCCTGCTTTTTGTGGGAGCCTAAAGTTTTCCCTGTGACCTACTGAGCCAACAGAAACTTGGCAAACCTACTTGGTGAGGCAAAGACGTAGCACAGACAACGTGCGGTCATATTCTACTCATGAGCTCATGAGAGGAGGGTCAAGGACAGCGTCTCAGGTTGGGTCGATTAAGTCAGGTGAGAAGCGAAAAAACTAAAGTCAATAATTCCCAAGGAAAAACAACCCCAAAAAATAAGAGCTTGGTTGCCTTGGGCATCTCTTCACACCTGCCTACATAAACCTTAAACAATCCGGTCGAAAAACGGGCGATTGAAATCCCGTCCGTACCAGACCAACCAACGTAATGCAATGCATGTGAATCACAGCCAGCTGAATCCCGGTTTGAAGAAGAAACCTTTCACTTCCAAGCCTCCTTAAAATCTGCCTGTTAATTTTTAATGATCCTACCTTTTAAGAGAGATGTCAGTTGGATTTAAAGTGCGACTGACAGTTATTGGACTTTGCTGTTTACCTCTTATCACCAAAAAGAAAACTAGAAAGGCCAATTTTTACTCAGTATGCACACAGAACTGCATAGAAAATAAGATTTGGCTGCCTTGAAAATGATTATAGGAAAAAGCCTTCCATGTCTCTTTCAGAATTTAATTGATTACATTCTTTTACACTTTGTGTTTGGCAGATTTAATCTAAAAATTAATCATTTTTTTTAAATATTTTCCCTCTGAGGGGTTTTCTCTCTCTCTCTCTGTACCCAACACACATCTTCAGTCATCCTCTGATGGTTCTGTTGATAACACATGTTGGAGCAATGGATCTGAAGCTTGCCTGGATGCTGTCATATGAAAATGGCATCAATGACGCCAGATGTTTTTGTTTTATGTGACCAAATTGCACCACGTCGCATTAAAAGTTCAACATAACGTGAAAGCTGTTTTCTAAGAGAATCTTTAAAACAGAGCTTACAGTGAAGAAATTGTCTCCTGTAGTTCAAAGGGTTTGGAAGGGTAGAAGAGAGGATTGATGTTTGCGCTCAAACCCTGAGTGAAACTGGCCCTGGGTCTAATCAGGGACCAACAACCCCTCCACACTTCCACACAGCAACAGGATTTTCTCTCACTATTCAGCACTGATAGATGAGCCTCTCTTTGTATTTCAGCCATGCACTTTCTTAAATCTGAAAAGCCCATTCATCTTGGGCAAACACAAGGAGCAAAAAAAAGTATATACTTCTAGCCCCCCCCCCTTTTTCCAGAACTCAAGTGTCGCTCACAAGCTTTCCCGAGCACTTCGTCTAGCGGCCATTAATTGCCTCTGCCCTTGGGGCCCTTTCACGTGTCCTGACTACAACAGGAGACGGCCAACCAAAACACCGCTAGGGTGCCCGGCTCGGTCCTCTCCACACCGGGGACCCGGCGGCCTTCCATTCCGGACAGCCACAGAAACCTTTATCTTTTTCGCAGCTCACGCATGGTGAGATTGCACTGGAGAAAAGCTATGTTTTTTTTGGTCTAGGAGATTAAATGGAGCCGATCGGATGTTATTCTTTAGGCAAACCAGTTCGTTCAACAGTTCACCGCGGTCTCACTCACTTCACGGATGTAGCGGGAGGGATTAACGGCACCTGTAATCTACCGTAATCTACCGTCTCGCTCGGTCGCAGTAGGACGGCTGTGAAAGCACGGCTCGAGCCCCGCCAGACGCCGTGGGTTTGATTCCCACGGGGGGACAAGTTTGGAAGTGTATACTATAAAATGTATAACCTAAAACAGACAGCTTCCAGATCGCACATAAAGCACGGTTATAGATGGGGCATGGTAAAAAAACATCATCTTGATGGTGTGAAGAACATCTTTCTTAGAATTAAAGAGCAGTTTCTTTTTCCTGAACCCTGCCACTGCACTACACTACGGCCACCAAATCCTATTTCTCGGAGCAGCTAATCCGCCCGTTCTGTGGTTCTGGCAAAGCAATATGCTCCCTGGTATTTTAATCCCAGAGTGCGAGTCTGTTTGGGCGAACGCCACACGTTGGGCATAGAATGGCGTCATGTGTAATTACCAAACTCTGCCAGTGATTGTGAACACGTTGACACGTTCATTCCACACAAGCCATTACAGATGCCTTTTACTCAATTTGCATAATTGCACCTCTCCCTGCCTTCTGATGCTCATGCCTCTAATAGCGATTTGCTTTTAGCGAGAAAAGAGAGAGATATTGCCATATTTTTAATCCCTGTGGCTTAATGATGAGAGCGGTTCTCCCATCTGCACCATGGTTAAAAGCATGATGGGAAATATGCCCCAAAAATAAATCTGATTCACGCATAATTCTAATCATGCCTATGCTACTTTAATGCATTTAGTTAGCAGTATGTAAATATGGCAGCAGAAAGCATCATAATACGCACATATACATTTGTTTTGACTATACTGTAAACTCAGCTGACTCCTTGCTGTTGATGTGAATTTCTGATTTATGAAAAAACGATAATAGTATAATGACCAAATAATGAACCCATTTGCATCCTCGTGTAACAGCGGAGGGGGAAACAACCCGGCACTTCCCTCCAAGAGACAGACATCAGCCTGACGCGTGATAACAGCCCGGCAAGTTGTGGTCAGAAGATGTGGTCAGAGAGTTGCTCAACGCAGAGTGTTTTGTATGTTCCTCTGAATCCCTTCCTGACTCCACCAATCACATTGTTTATCTCTGCCGAGAGACACCTCAAACAGACACCTTGAACACTGCAAGAAAGCTCTCAGTACAAACATGGAGAGAAATTAAACATTCAAAATGTCTCCAGGCTTTATGAGAAGAATCAATAAAACATCATATCGGCTCCTTTCTGAATTGAAGGTTTCCGGTGGGGTTTGAACCCCTCGTGACGGCAATAACCTTTATTCTCGCACAGAACACAAAAACACCACCAGAGTTTTATTTTGATGTTTGAATTAATCAGTCGGGAGCTCCTTTTGAACAAAAAGTACTGATGTTGCCTTTGGGATCCGCGGTCATTTGGGAAAGGATGGCAAGTGTTTAAAAGCATGTTGTTGATTAATGCATTTCAACAGCCGTAATAAGCTTGAAGATACTCAAGCCAACAGTCTAGGGACCCTCTTATATATGTTGAGTACAAAACCCAGCTAATCGCATTGTACTGTTCTACCAGATTTTCTCATTAGCTACATCTAAACCCGCGGAGGAAACAGCTGAGCACTCTCTCCAAAAAGTAACAGGGAAAAACTAAAATGCTACAACCTGTAATCTGTTCAAGCACATTAATTTAAAACCATAACAAATCCTAATGGATGAGACCCTTTTAGAAACGTGTCTGAACGCCGCCAGGATGATGACATTGAGGCAATAATGCAGAGGGATCAACAGATGCTGATGGTTACCAGAGGAACACTGAGGACCAAGAACAAGGGTAGAATGACCATGTGGTCACAATGTCTCAATAAGACCACGAATACCCCCATCAGCCCCGTTTTATCTCAGATGAAAGACTCCAGGTCATTAAGCCAGTGGATTTGTCAACATGCAATACAGAGCCGACGTCCATGTAGCCCGTGCTTCTACAACGCCCGACTGCAGGAGTTGTGGGAAAACCTGCGGCACGGCTACCATGGAACCTGGCGCGTGACAACCCCGAATGCTGATTAGTATACATGCCCAGAAAATCATGGTATATGAGACTGTACTTCAGAAACACAACAGAACATTTCTTTCTACTTTCCTCACATTCAACAATTAAGTAATGTAGCTGTTGGTGCAGTTTAGAATTGAGATAAGAAATCTCTGGGTTTATGAAAATTGGCCAAGGTACCATGGCTTTGCACTGTGTTCAGGCACTTTGCGAGGTGTCGTGACAAAGCACGTGACACATTGCTGATATGTCCCCATTGTGTGTGCTATATTTACCTCCCTGCAAATACAGAACATCTGGCAGATGAAAGATTAACATCGGACTCTTTTAATTGATTAAAAGAACATTGATTAAGACAACCAGCAGTAACATGATGGGGCATTAACATGATGGGGCAGTAACATGATGTGGCAGTAACATGATGGGGCAGTAACATGATGGGGCATTAACATGAATGAGCAGTAACATGATGGGGCAGTAACATGATGGGCCAGTAACATGATAGGGCAGTAACATGATGGGGCAGTAACATGATGGGCCAGTAACATGACATGGCAGTAACATGATGGGGCAGTAACATGATAAGAAAGTAACATGATGGGGCAGTAACATGATAGGGCAGTAACATGATGGGGCAGTAACATGATGGGGCATTAACATGATGGGGCAGTAACATGATGTGGCAGTAACATGATGGGGCAGTAACATGATGGGGCATTAACATGAATGAGCATTAACATGAATGAGCAGTAACATGATGGGGCAGTAACATGATGGGCCAGTAACATGATAGGGCAGTAACATGATGGGGCAGTAACATGATGGG
>JACXGK010006704.1:0-27826 GCA_016801125.1 Novumbra hubbsi | reverse complement strand
AACGGACACAAGGACAAGACACAGGAGGGATTATAAGGCAGGCCAACAGGTTGCACCTGTAGGGAATTAGGGAAGGGCGCATTCACAGGACATGGGAAACAGGACAACACGAGCAATGACGACTAGAACTCCGGCGACGTCGCGCGCCGGCTCACCACACGCAGAGGTGGGGGCGCGTCCCTAGACGGGGACGTGACAAGAGCAGTAGCATTATATAGATTTGATACATTACAGCATGTTTTCTACATAGCCTTACATTTTTTGGGTGGCAAACTTATTTGGACAATTGACTTTATAACTGTTTCTTATTATAAAGGTTTTTCCCTTTTTGTATTGTGCATGCACAAAAGATCTGTCTAGTTCTTATTCTATGCTTTGGTCCTCGTCTGACAACATGAGGAACAAAGAATTGTCAGCTCTGTCAAAGTCAAGCTGGTCTTCATGAGGCTGACACATCAGAATAAATAGATCAGAGATACCAAAATCTGTTTGTTGCATTATGAAGAAAAAAAGCACTGGTGAGCTCATCAATGCCACAACCCTATGCAGAAGACTACAGGGGTTGGACCGCAAGAACTGAAAACACTAGTTAGTCGCAAATAACAGGATGCCGTAAAAACTAAATCCAATTTGTCTTGCCTATCACATGCTAACGAAAATGGCCAGAGTACCTGATTGGTAAAACCGTACATGAGGTCTTTATAGAAGGGTTTGTCTGATGTGCTTGAAAATACCCTCAAACTTAAGCTGACAGTTTGCATGAAGCAACTTCCTATGCCAGTCTTTTCAACAGTTTAATTCAGTCTGATAGAAGAACGGTATGCCCTGGCCACAAAACAGGGATTCTGCTGAATTTTGAGCATCTTTAAATTCCAGCGGTGCCTTCCAATCTTTGGTGTGAAATGTTACTTTACCATGGAAATAATTTTTGCCGGTACATTTAACATATTGAATAATAAGAAATAATATTTGCGTAAAACTTGAGCAGGCGCCAAATCATACATTCAGACAAACCCCCCAAAAAGTAGCAACAGTGTTGTAGTAGCTAGTGTAGTGTTTGTATATATGGTGACGACATAATGTTAGTTTTGCCATTGTAAGACAGCAGCTGTGTAGGTAATCATGTTAAATTAAATTTACAACATTAACAATGTCCACACTGTATTTTTGATTAATTTGAAGTTATTTTAATGAACGCAAACTTTGCTTTTCTTTCAAAAACATGTAAATGTCTAAGTGAGCATGAACTATTGATTGTTAATGTACGTATGCATCTATCTTGTACGGGGTTTAGGTTGCCGTACAGTGCAGCTGTTCAGTTAACAGTGAACTGTTTGCAGTGGGCTTGATGTGGTCAGTATATTCTCATTAGTCTACTGGAGAAGGAGGGTTTTCCGAGAGCCAGAGCACTGGGGAAGACAAAGGTCTTGAAATACTGGTCACTAAAAATGTGTAGGATGGTCACTAAAAATGTGTAGGATGGTCACTAAAAATGTGTAGGATGGTCACTAAAAATGTGTAGGATGGTCACTAAAAATGTGTAGGATGGTCACTAAAAATGTGTAGGATGGTCACTAAAAATTTGTATGATTCAGCAAAACTCACACAAGAGCCAGTCCTCAGTCTCAAGATGGGTCGGGGGGCCTTTCCCAAAACCAACTACAAACTCCACAGATGTACATTGTCTATGTTAACAATTGAGCTAACCACCATGATTTAACTAGCAGGTGTCTGAGATACCACATGAACAAAAATTTAGAATTTTAGACCCAAAATGGCTGGGTTTGGTCTTGTACTGGGTACAGTAGAGGGTCTATGAGGACCAGTCAACACCTGTACTGTCCATAAACCTGGTCCACGAGATTCTTGGGAAGGTATATTTTGGAAGGTCAGATTTCCGGTAATTTTTTTGAGTCTGGTTTTCAATAAAAGCTTCTCTTTATCACAGGCACATGTGTCATCCTGGGTAGACCCAGCTGTAGGTATTGACAGTTCCGGCAAGTTAAACCATTGTGTACATACCAATGTTTGATTTATAAAGTCTTTTAAAAAAGATTTATGATGGTTTGTGGTGGAATGCCTCCCTGGGTAGCGTGGTAGGGTGCCTGGCTGGGGTCGGGTGCCTGGGGTCAGGTGCCAGGCTGGGGTTGGCCTTGTGGATGGGGTTGCGTGCCTGGGGTGGGTGTCCGGCTGGGGTCGGGTGTCTGGCTGGGGTCTGGTTCCTGGATGGGGTTGGGTGTCTGGCTGGGGTCGGGTGTCTGGATGGGGTCTGGTTCCTGGATGGGGTCTGGTGTCCGGATGGGGTCGGGTTCCTGGATAGGGTCAAGGTTCCTGGATGGGGTCGGGTTCCTGGATTGGGGCGGGTGTACGGCTGGGGCGGATGTCCGGCTGGGGTCGGGTGTCTGGATGGGGTCTGGTTCCTGGATGGGGTCTGGTGTTCGGATGGGGTCGGGTTCCTGGATGGGGTCGGGTGTCCGGCTGGGATCGGATGTCTGGCTGGGGCCTCTAGGCATCTCTGCCCTCCACCTTTGCCCAACATTGCCTCTAATTGAGAACCTATTTAAGTTGCCTTTTTGTCAGTTTATGTTGTGGATCTGCTTAGTTTCTGAGTTTGCCTGCTCTTGCTCTGTGCCTCCTGGCCTGCCTATTGCAGTGACAGTTAGGATGGCCTCCACTTGTTCAGAGTCATCCATGCTTTTTGTAGTGATCATGTTTGGTGATAAACCTCCCCTCTCTTTTAGGGTAAAACACTCCTGGGGTACTGTACCCCTGAGAATAAATTGGTAAAATATAACAGTTATAACAAAAAAAGATATAGATTACAGCTCTCGAAAACAAATGATGAGACTAATGAGACTAATTAAGAACTTGTCTTGTCAAATTTAGTTGATTTGTCGAGCATCAAAAAATAATCTTGGTGGTGAACAAGTTTGACATTATTCTTATCGATTTCGTGTTAGAGAGACCTTCCCATCTCAAGTGCTACTTCTGATTGGGAGACTTCACAACTCACAAACTAGAATCCAGAGCGTCTATTCCGACAAGGTTTATTGACCCACAGCCGACAGGGTGACATGATATCATTTACGTGGCGTGCAAATGAGCGATAGAAAACCGATCATGCAAACGTCACAATTACGATTTTTTGTGTGCAGGCGGATCGCCCCGCCCCCAGCAAGATGCCGCCCAGGGCTGCTGCGGGTGCTGCCCGTACCTGAATCCGCTGCTGACACAAATAAACACGCAGCCTCTACGTTTCGCGTTATTCCGTGTAGGCTAATCACATTGTTTTGTTTCTCCTCTGCTTACTGTATCTATACGCAATTCCGTCTGTGTGGTTGTGACGATGATATTCAATATACAAAAAGATGCTGATTATGTAACTGTCTAAATCATTGAGGAGCAGGCAGTTTGGAAACACATGGACCATACTCGACCGTTTCAACGTTGTCTGTACAACCAACAGACCAGTTAAAAGTTAGAGCAGTTACAATTCCACACACTAATCCTCAAAATACCATAGGTTTTATTCTCAAATATCCTTTTATTCTCAAAGGTGTACAGGAATACGTATTTGTATGTAATTAACTTGTAAATAAATAATCTAAGCATATATTGGTCTATAAGATTTGCTGCATCTAAGTGTCTGTATGATTTGTTTTATATAACTTGACTCTGAACGCAAAAATATACTGCTTATCAAATTCAATATCATTGCCACATTTTCTACCCAAACTGTGCCGCATGCATACGTATCTGTCACGTGAATGTGGATAAGTGAATACGAAAGGAAAATACTTTTAAAGGATACTAAAACATAGCCCAAAATATTCTCGATATGCTCGCTTTAAAATAACGTCAAAAAGCGCACGCATTACATTTCTATTCATATCTCCGGACTGGTTATAGTTAGACACTTTAGTTAGTTATAGTTAGAACCCCAACAACGGGTTTTACACGTCGTAGGGGGGCAGAGTGACATGTCGTTTGTGTATTTCTGTAAAGAAGCCTTTTTTTCAGAGGTGGCACATTTAGGCCCAGAATCAAATCTAATCTTGGATTATTGAATATGCTGTTCCACCACACTGATGCAGGGACCCTAAATTGACAATGTTGGTTAATATTTTACAAGAAAGAATTCTTAAAATATTAGATTTTCTGTTTATTATGTTATATTTTCATACAATAAACCACTTATAGTTGTTGTGAACCCCTTGGGGATATCCACATTTGATGTAAAACACCTTACCTGCTTTAGGATACCATGTGTTTCTCAATAAAAAAACGACATGTCAACATACGTTTTTATATTTATTCACCCAATTTCACAAATATACTCATGGACGCTACTCAAACAATGTTATCTAATGTTATCTATTCAACCTCCTTTAGTCAAGTCAGAATCCACAATATAAAGGTCATCATTCTACTATAAAGGATGACTTCCTAAAAGGTCAAAAGGTAAAGATGGTGACAGGCAGATTTCAAATCCCAAGAAAGCCTTTAAGGGTTAACATATAAAAATACACTCTAAAAATGTATAGGCATTACTCAGTGATGTGTGCCAGTGAGGTAAACTATTTTCATTTCGACAACCAATTGTCAAATAATGGAAGTTCAAACTTTTTGATTAAGCCAGTTCATGTGTTACATATTTGCTCCAGTAGATGGAAGCAAATGAGCATTCTTGAACAAGTGACATTTTCTTTACCTCGTCTGCCAGCTGGTGGATAACAAGCATTTTCCTTTATTTAATAATCATATCCATACCAAAACGCGGTAATAACAATATATTTCGGTTTATATAAAGTACCAGTCACATTTACACAAAATGGGTAAGTGTCCAAGCGTTTGACTGGGACGTGACATCGTATTACCTTTCCAACCTGCATTGTGATTAGTTTAACGCGTGAAATAAGGGTAACGATGTTGTATATGCAGAAATAATCAATTGCAAAGCATTGTGCTTGGCCAATTCTTCCAATGAGCTACTCCAAACAAGGCAAAACATAACAGGATCCATTAAAGTTAGTTTTGGTTCTATTGTAATGTTATTACAGCATGTTAAACCTATTAAAGTATCATGTCATATTTGGGTGACGGATAGCAAAGTGATTGGAAAAGTCTTCAAGATGAAAGAAAAAACGTTTTTAAAACTTGTTTGGATAGCGTCTGCTTACTGAAAAGTAATATACATTTTTTGTATGAGCTGGCAACTTCTGAAATTATTATTGAACCTAAAATAACTAACCCATGCTTTTCATAAATACAACACCATACGTTGCAACAATAATTTCAATATGTTTGTGTATGTGACTATATAAATAAAAACAACAATTGATTTGTTATATTTTATATATGCAACCACATAGTGTGTCCTTATCTCTACTGTGATCGATAGACAAGTGCAGGCTTACTGTCCTGGCCCCTTTAAAATATGCACTAGGGAGGAAGAGGCTATTTGCGCTTAATGTTAGGGTTTTGCGCTGACTGGACGCCGGCTGAAGGATAAACGATAAAAGGACTTATGAATGCACAATGAATGTAGCGCTTTTTGATTTTGAGCTTTGCTTTCCTTTTCAGTTCGTTCCTAAATCCGAAAAGTTTAAATGTTGACATTTAGCAAGCGATTGCCGGTCGCATATTTGCTACTTTTTTTACCACAGGCTCAGGCGAACAAGCAAGGTCAATCTGTCACGCCTCTGAAGAAAGAGTGTTTCGGGATATCACTATTATACTATAAAGTGCTCTTAGATGACACAGTGTTTGATTATTCACACATGAAATGTTGCTAATTTGCAAACAAAAAATATTTTGGCATGACTATTGCCTGGAATGCTGTCCCTTGGATGTGACAGAGGGTGCGCGCTCAACAGGATCTTCATTCTCAACACTGCCGGAGAAGGTTGACTGACTGAGCGACGCGCTCTACTGTAAACGGGCCCAAGGGGACGTGGAGGTGTAACACCTCCTGCTGGGATGAGTATACAAGCAACAAAATCATGAGGCCAAACCCACTTACTTGATGTGTCGGACCAGTGACAGGAGAGTCTATATAAACTCCGACACTTGTTACTTCAAGGCGATCACAAACTGGGTCCTTGAACGGAGGTATAAGTCATCAAAAAGGATTACATTATTAATTGTATAGGAACACAAATCAATAGTCATGTCTCACGGCTGGGGATACGGACCACACGACGGTGAGGCATTTTAAAGTAGAGTTATGCATAGTCTTCTATCAAATCTGACGCTGTACGCACTTTTGTAACTACTAGTTGAATGTGTGAAGTGCATCCGTTGTATTACCTCAAAGAGTAACTCATCATTCATATTAAAAATAAATAACGGTTTAAAAATAAATAACGTATATTGTTAAGAATTTCTGATTCACACAGTAGACTTTTGTTTATTATTCTCATTAAACATTTTATGAATTTATTTAGAATAAATAGTTAATAATTAATTAGTGAAGATGGTTCATATTTTATCTCATTTTGTTTTATTTTGTCATCTTTTTTCCCTGCAATAGGACCTTCCACATGGATTGAGGGTTTTCCCATTGCTGATGGACCCAGGCAATCTCCTATTAATATTATGAATGGCCAAACATCTTATGATCCTTCCCTGAAGCCCCTTAAACTGAAGTATGATCCATCTAACACCATGGACATTCTCAACAATGGCCATTCCTTCCAAGTTGGCTTTTTGGATGATACTGACAGTTCAAGTATGTCTGATATTTATATATATATATATATATATATATTTGTCTTTATAATATATTAAAATCGTTTTGATAGAATCTCATTAGGGTCCACTCTGAGCTGCGGTTGTAGTGAAAGGTGAACTGGAATTGCAAGGATAATGGCAACAACACAATTGGTTGGCTGAAGTAGTTAACTACTCTTTTACAGTCAGATCCAAATTGGTCATTAAATTGACTAATTATAGCCATATAAAGGAAACTATACAAATTCTAAGCATCATTGTATGTACTTTTTGTCTGTGGAAATCATATAACTAACAACAATTTCTTAGAGAAATAGATTTTGCTGGGTTCAAAATGATTGGCACTTCTTTTTCCAATAGTTTTTATGGCTCATGATACAAGGCCTTTTCCAAAATGTATTTGATTTAATAACAAAGAACATTTGTTCATTGTGGGTTGTCAGGATCTAACCGCTGACAAATTGATGGCATCTTTATTGTAGATATAAAGAACAATCAGTCTGCTTAATAGAAACAAATGTAAAAAAGAAAGTTTTTTTTGTACCACATCATTTCACATAGTATTTTACCATACCATTTAAAAAAAATTATGAAATATGCATATTTTGCAAATGCACTGCATTCTGTTTAAAGCCACTCTAAAAGTTTTACGTCTCTGTAGTTCGAAGAACATGACAAATAATATTTAATTGGTCTGGATTTCAACACAAAAAGTGGCACCTAAATACTTTTAGAAGAGCAAAATGAAAAAGGTTTGTGTATGTGTGTTTGAACGTTTTCTTTCCCAGCACTGACGGGAGGCCCTGTCACTGGCACCTATCGGCTGAAGCAGTTTCACTTCCACTGGGGTTCTAGTGATGACAAAGGCTCTGAGCATACTGTCAATGGAATCAAATACCCCGCTGAGGTAGGAAGGCCTCGACCTAGATTATACAAATGGACCTGCATTTAGCTTTAGATGACTCTTATCATTGTCTATCTGCGCTGAATTTAACTTGATTTCTTTCTGTTTATTTAGCTCCATCTGGTGCACTGGAACACCAAGTACCCCAACTTTGCTGAAGCTGCATCTAAACCTGATGGTCTTGCCGTAGTTGGGGTGTTTCTGAAGGTGCATATTTAATTCAGTGATGTACATGTGTATAGTTGCACACACAATCTTACCATTTTGTTGACATGTCTTAAAAGGCATTAGCTTTACAACCAACTCCACATAAATTAACAGGTGCTTATCTATGTGTCTTGTCACCTAATAGCAATTACATTCACAAAAGTACCTTTAGAATCCATTTCAGTTGTGAATAATGAATGTAGAATTTTGAGGTTCTACCAATCTTGCACACCAAAGCTACACATGTGTCTATACAATTGGTCTGGACTCATTGATGGGGAGCAATATTAAAACCACGTCACAGACAGTTTAAGCATATTCTAATGAGGACAAAGACTGAACCATTCTGGAACAATATGCTTCTTGGAATTTTAGCTGTAATCTTTAGAATTAAAACTGTTTGCATTCCCTGTGGAAACATACAGCTCTAATCTAATGATTAGGTTTTCAGGAGACTGAGGCAAGAATTTGCTTGGAAATCAGAGGAAAGGTTAGAATGTTGTTGTCTGTCAATGACCACCAATCTTTCTGAAATTATGAAATGTTACATATACAATGGGCATTTGAGAATTGTAAGAAATATTAATTGAGCAAAGTGGTCAGAAAAGTGGAGTGTACAGACTTTCAGTAGCAACTCTACATGTGCAATTAATGTTATGGTGTAGACAAGAGAGTCTGGAAATTAATAAGAAAAAGTCTTGCATCACTGTATTTCTCATTTTCTTAAGATTGGTGCTGCAAACCCCAGGCTGCAGAAGGTTCTGGATGCTTTGAATTCAATTAAAACAAAGGTGAAACACAAATAGAATGATTATTTCGTTTCTTTAGGAAATGTAAAATACATTGGAGTAGTATATAAATCAAACACTGTGTAATCAATCAAAACTTGTGCCGATTTTAGGGGAAGCAAACTCCATTTTCCAATTTTAACAGCAAAACTCTGCTGCCTGCCTCACTGGACTTCTGGACATATGATGGCTCCCTGACCACTCCCCCTCTGCTGGAGAGTGTCACCTGGATTGTCCTGAAAGACCCAATCAGTGTCAGCTCTGCCCAGGTAAATTTATTTTTACACCTCCTCAATTCATTGACAGAGGTCAGATTAGCGTCCGAAAGACTTAACAGAGATACATTTCTCAATGGCATTATTTTAGAAAAAAATCTAAGAATAGTTAAAAAATCTAATAAGACAGTTCTATTTGCAATCAAGTACAGGAGAAAGTATTATGTGAAGTTATGTGATATGTCCTTGATGAGTATATTCTTATATTTTAAGGTGTGTGTTAAAGGAGTAGGTTGTCATAAATTACACCAAACAATGCTGGCAAGATGCACAAAATAAGATTTGAACCTATGTTGAAGCCATGTTGGCTATAAAACCATTGTTTTGTACAGACAAGCTTTGTAAGACCACAAAGGCTAACAAAGCTTGTCTGTACAAAACAATGGTTTTAGTTGAGGTTTTAGACATAAAAAACAAGGAGTGTCAATACATAACTGCCCACTGTCTGTCACTTTAGATTACATTATCTAGGTGTCCCATTAAGCTTTTTGGAAAAATTCATCCAGTATGTATGTTGGGGTGGTTTGCCCCTTTAAAAGCAGCCTACACCCATGTGATTACACCCCTGCAGTTCTTGATGTAGTGCACAGTACATCAGGTTTATTGCTTCTGTACTGTATATCACATCATTCTTGTATCTTAGCCATTCAATGTGACTGTCTGCAAATAATGTACAGAAAATATATAACCAATAAACCTTATTGATTTGACTGACAAACAATTTTTTTACATTCTCCCCTTACATTATTCATACTCCATGTTGAGGCTTTGGGAAGATCAAATCCCCAAGTCCCAATTTCAACAGCCTGTGTTAAAATGACTCCCATGAGGAGACTTGTTTACTGAACAGAGCAGTCGAACGCACTGTCCCACATGTCATCAATTTTAGGGAGGGCTGCTGGCATCCATATGCAGTGCTGAGATAAGTTAAACAGTTGTGCAGGCAGAACTAACATGGGTGGAGGTCGTTGAACTGGTCTGACGGTGTCACTGAATGGTGTGTTGGAACAAGCCTTTCACCTCCTTGTACATCCAGTAATCATGTGTAACGTGTTTTCTCAGTAAATGTTTGCAGAGTGTGAGACTACAATATCAGGCACTTAAAATCACCTAAAAGGTCGAACCGGGTGTCAGTTAAGGTTTCACACACCTTAGCATTTTGAGCTTTTGAGTGATAATTAGGCGTATTCATGAGCTGAAAGGTCACGCACATTATGCAGGGGGTCATGGAATGCATTACGCTGAACAATAAAGCATGGGCACATTAGGCTCATAGAAATCTTCTAACACAGCATTCAAGTAACTGTACATCCCGGCTTTACATTGTGATCTTACACATTGTAATTATATCCCTGCCATTAGACATTGATACCACTTTAGAAATGTTTCAGGGCTTGGGACGACACAAATGTCACGTTCGGCTCATTGATTTATCTGAATACTGGTAGGACTTCTGAAACCTAGCACAACCCAGGCACTCCGCTAACACAAGCCACAGACCACAATGTTTCCACAGAGGTGTCCTCCTTGTTGTTGCTGTCTCTTCTGTTTCTCTGACCTCTGACCTCTCTTGGTTTCTCTGTCTCTCTCTCCTGACAGATGGGTAAATTCCGCAGCTTGATGTTCAGTGGGGAAGGAGATGCACCTTGCTGCATGCAGGACAACTTCAGGCCCCCACAGGCTCTGAAGGGACGCAACGTCCGCCGCTCCTTCAAGTAAACCGACAGCCATTCCCCACGGCTCGGGACGCATCGTTTTTAGACACTGCGTGCCTTTTAAGCCCACGCATCGCCGTCAGAATCTTTAAATTGTTAAACCACATACTGGAAACAGAAGAGAGAACCGTAGCATTCACAGATGCAGTTTAATTCGCGGGCCAGGGTAGATGAGATTGATGTGCTGCGTAGTCAAACAACAGCTCCTGCACTTTATGCCCTTTACCTACCCCTCCTGTAATCCCTGACTATCAGCCATAGGATCATCCCCAGATTAATGTAATTTAGCTGCCTGCCTTCATGTCCCTGCAATAACAGATGACTGACTCAGTCGCTTAGAGATAGAGGCCTTTCATGGTATGTGGCATTGCAGCTCTTTTTGTGTTTTCTGTCAGTAAACGCACACACAGTAGCATTCCTGGTGACACAATCTTGAATCCATCCTTAAGGTTTTCCACGCATTCCATTTTAGGAATGTTTCCCCGCTTCAATGCTGTCGTCAATGTTTGGTGCAGTTTGTTTGCTTTTTATAGGTCTATGTTGTAACAACGTAAGACATGCAACTGAAAAGAAGCATAGTTTTGGTTGTCAAAACTATTCTGAACTATCTCCCAAGTGCATTAGCATTGTGTCTTAAAATCATGAGTGTAAGAGGGATGTCTTTATGTCATCCAAGTCCCTCCTTTCTAATGACATCACTGACATGGGTTTCACCCATGAAGTGGCAACATATTTATAGCTAAAAAGCATCAACAAGGGTGCTTTCAAGTTTTAACCTGAATTGGAAATGATAGCATAACATATATATATATATATATATATATATATATTTAACCTTTTGTATTAAATTTGGATGGTTTGAAATATGTAAAGTAAGCAAATCTGATATGTACAAAAAATGTTGTGTGATTTTATTTTTCATCCAGAGCAACTAGTTATTAACATATGTCTGTTATTCAGTCAAACTGTTGTTTTTCAATCATACTCATGGGTATTCCAAAATTGGCTTTCAGGGGTCAACTGTGAGGGCTCCATATATATTGTTTTTCAATACATGCCTCTACCTTTGTGACAAAATGGAATCCTATCATGAGGTTAACCTTCACAATTTCAGCATAACTGCACACCACTAACTAAAGTGCATAGAAAAAAATATGTTAGTAACTTGGTGCTTCACAAACAAAATAATTTAATAAGGATAAAACAATATGACATTTGTGACCACTTGGGGTTTATCTGACCACTGTTGGTGCTTTTAGGGTTAAAAGAGATGAATGTGTGTTTGAATAGGCATTCATATGATCATGTAATTATATTATATTCATATCATAAATATATTTGGATTTTCCTCAAGATTTTCAAGTTATTGATTGATTAATTAATGTTAAACCTTACAATGAATCTAATTTAAAATGTATTGTATGAATCTGTCATGTCAAATTTGATGAGAGAGAATTTTATCAATAAAATATATTTTGTGTAGCCTTTAAAAAAAATTATGTTTATGGTATGACTCATCTGTAGGAAAACGTGGCAATATTTTTAGGTGAATGACCACACTACACAAATACCAATTGCCCTTTTTGGCTCTGTGTTAGGTCCACCATTCCCAGCTAGGGAAACAGATCCCACTGTTGATGGAAATATCTATTTAAAGTACTGGTCTAGCATTGGTGAAGCCAGATCATGGATAAAGCCAAACCCTTCTCACTGCTCTAAATCTGTCTACATTAAGAAGATCATGCATTTTAACCAGTTTCAAGGAACATCATTCTTTACTATTTTTATATAAAGTGAGGTTTAATTTCTAGGATTTTCAGAATGGTTGTTGTTTTTAATTTATTATTTCCAGCAACCAAAGTAAAAAAAAAACATCTATAACTGTGTTGCATGAAATGTTTGCATAAAAAAGTCCAATGCATACTCAGCATCTCACTTTAAACTGAATCCAGTAGAATCAGTAGAGAGTGAGTTCTCAATCTATAAAATACAAACATGAGTTTTCTACTGTTCCAATGTGTGGTTTACTAAGAATGAAGTCACTGTGTCTTCGGAATGTATTCAGACCCATTCACTTCACATTTTGTGCTATAGACATTTGTAATTGATTAAATTAAAATGGAGAATTGCCACCAATCTACAATAACATCCTATAATGACAAAAAATAATAATAATATTGCATGTACGTAAATACACTGCTCTAAATAATTAAGGGAACATTTAAACCATGCATCTTTCGTCTCGATGAACGAATTATGTGAAATATCAAAATCTTTACTCTACATTATGTAATTAATTTTTAATAAAATTACGTACAAAACCACCAACCGAGGGCTGGATTCAGGTCTGGAGAACATAAGGGCCAGTCAATGGCATCAATGCCTTTGTCAACCAGAAGGCTGAGAGATGTCCTGTACAAGGAAGAACCCTGGGCCCACTGCACAAGCATAAGGACTGACGATGGGTCTGAGGCCTTCATCTTGGTACATAACAGCAGTCAGGGTACTATTGGCTGGCACGTTTAGATATCTGTGGGACCCTCCAAGGATTGGCCTACCAGACCATCACTGACCCACCACCAAACCGGTCATGCTGGATGATGTTGCAGGCAGCATAACGTTCACTATGGCATCTCCAAACTCTTTCACATCTGTCACATGTGCTTAGTGTGAACCTACCGTGAAGAGAACAGGGTGTCAGCGGCAGACATGCCAATCCTGGAGTTCTCTGAAGAATGCCAATCGAGCTGTACAGTGCTGGGCTGTAAGCACAGGTCCCATTAGAGGACGTTGGGCCCTCATGCCACCCTCATGGAGACTGTTTCCAACAGTTTGGATGCACACGTGTAGCCTGCTGGAGGTAGTTTTGTAGGGCTCTAGCAGTGCTCCTCCTGTTGCTCTTTGCACAAAGGAGCAGATACTGGTCCTGCTGCTGCTGTTTATGCCCATGTAACAGCCTTTCTCCTGGTATCTCCTCCATGCTCTTGAGACTGCACTGGGAGACAAACCTTCTTGTGATGGCACTTGACATCCTGGAGGAGCTGGACCGCCTGTGCCACCTTAATGGGCACCAGGTACCGCTACATGCTACCAGTAGTGACAAAAACACAAGCGAAACTGGAGAAGAATCAGTCAGGAAGGATAAGGAGAGAGCAATGGTCTTTGGCCACCACCTGTGCACCTGCTGTCACTTTATATTTTCACCAAAACAGGAGACATTGAGTTACATTCGCTTATGCTTTCTAATTTGACAGAAATCCATCCCTAAAGTTTCATTTACTTGATGACAATTACATGTTTTGAGCAGTGTATACTGATTCTTCATTCAGTACGTTGTTAGGGTGTATTTGCTTCCACCAGCTTTGCTCACTTAATTTCAACAGTTTCTACCATTTGTTTTTGTAGACATTCTCAGGTTTTACCAGATTGGATGAGCTTCAGGGAACTGAATTGTCTGTTCTCCCCACTGATGTTCAATTGGGTTCAAGTCCTTGGTTTGGCTGGACCACAGACATTCACAGACCTGAGACTAAACTGGCTTTTTTTTGCCAGCTTCCTTAAATAGTACCCGCAAAACACCAGTCTTAACATCAACATCAACAGTCTCTAACCTTAACCCTATCAATTATTTTTTTGCCCTTTTAAAGCTTTTCTTTGTATTGGCCAGTCTGAGATATGGCTTTTTCTATGTTACTCTGCCTAAAATGCCAATATCTTAGCGTTGCCTCGTCGCTGTTGACGCTGGTGTTCTGTAGTCAAATATACATTTAGTCTATAACACAACAAAATCTGGAAAATGTTGAGTGCTCTGAAAACATTTTAGAGGCATATTGTTTATAAATTAAAGTTATGTCAAAAAAGAAGAAAAACGAATTACTCAATATGGTTATTATGTAATATTTTGTCCGGTCAACGTATTTGTGTGTTAATACTCAAGGGTTCTATTCAAATTTTAGTGAGAAGGAAAAATAAACAGCAAATCAATTAGAAAGAGAAAACGGGTCTGACATGTGCAATGACAGAATAGTTGGATGCCGGTTTGAATCTCATTACAGCTTTGAGACATGTTAATTGCTTGTTATCCTAATTTTTGCTATGTAGCCATTCTGTACTCTGCCTTTTGCCAAGCATGGATTCACTGTGAGTGAATTCCTTTGGATCATTAGAGATACAGTACCCCTAACGACAATCGGTAGACGCCTCCATCCGCTGACGGATGTGACACCTGTCCACTGTTGCCTTCAACTGAGATGTTCTGGCTAAACAATTCCTCCACATCGTTGTAGAAACCACATTTTAGGCTGACAATACGATATCATTAATTCTACATGAATAAACAACCACAATAACATAACATTGGCTGAGAGCGTCAAAATGAGTTGCCCCCATCCATAATATATTAACACTATTACAGTGCATCTCGGTTAGTCACTATGAGTACTGGAACACACCACACGGCTATGAGTTCACAGTATTACAACTGTTGGTGAAGAAATGAATTCGAGTCACCACAAGACAAACAAGGACAAGCATGCTGTCCACAGTTCAGCTTTGTGGAGGAGATCAGAGGAGAGAGCAGAGAGTGGGAGGGAATGGGAGAGAAGAGATTACTCCCTTTTGGGATAGATGAGAATAAAAATGATTATGGAGAGCATGGAGCTTGTACAGGGATGATAAACCAGAGAAAAAGGCATACGTGGATATATCTGTATATATAAATATCTTAATGTCTATATATGAATATCAATAAGGCATAACGGGTTGTGGTCTATAGCCAATATAAGACTCCTTACCTCTGTTCTATGCTCAGCACATTGCGCAGTTCCTAGATACAGAGCTTAGCTGCTATAATTAAGCAATAAGTAATGAGGGGGTGTGGTAGAGGACAAATATACCGTGGCTAATCGCTGTTCTTTGGCAGGCCGCATGGCAGAGCGCCTGGACACAGCGCTTAGCCGTTGAATATTGACAATATATCACAAAACTCCAAGGTGCCTAATTGCTAGCGTTAACTGGTTACTAACACAATCGCAGCGTTAACAAGCAATGTGATGACATACCCATTGTATACAGTCTCATATATCACAGGTAACAACCAATAAGCATTCAGAATGTGACGCAAGGAGAGAAGACAGAGGCAAACATCTTGGTCTAATTGTTCTGCTGCTTCACACGACACATACAGTCACACATCTGAAACCCCTGGTCATTATGGACGTCAAAAAAGTGCTCTGTGGCCCCTCAGCATCTCAGTCATCAGCTATGTGAGAGATATTCCATAATACTGTAACAGGAACATCACAAGACCAAAGGGGATCTATATAATGTGTGAGGTTGAGTTTGATTAACAAAGTTGTTTTGTCATGCTAAAAGGAAATGAGCTTAATCAGCTGCATAAATATATGGAGCAAAACACATTTGAATCTACCAAGACATGACTCTTGCAGCAGTCACCAGGACCAAACATAAATGCAATTGAATATAGTAAAGGATAAAGTTCTGATTTTGTAATTTCCAGTTGGTTTTAAATTAAATTAGCATAAGCACATATACATTCTCACCTCTCCCTTCAATTATACATTATATGTAGGCTTATATATTCATCAACACCAAACCAAGACATCAAACTGGATATGCTAGATTGACCTAACATATTATACTATTACTGAAAACAACACAAATCTAAAGAATTATACCTGAGCCTGACCTAAAGCCAATCTTCTGGATATATCACCATCATTGAAGTGCAATTTTGGTTGCCTTATTTGCAGGTAAACTTTATGAAAAATATCTGAAAGAACGATTAGCCTAAGATATATATCGCATTGTAGCACACACTAGCCCAAACCCTTTCCCTTTAACTTAACCTAAATGTCCAAACCAGTAATGTTTGTTCAAACCTGCAGTGTAAAACCACTTTTGTATGCTATCTTACTAATACCTTACAGCACTACCATAAGATGAATTTACATCAGTAACATATGCAGAGTGAATATGAATAGGAAGGCAATTCATCTGAAAGTAGGTACAATAACACTCTAATGTGAAATGCTTTTGCATCCACATATTCTAAGAAATCAAATACAAAATGGTGGCAGATTGTCCCAAAGTCCCTGGTTCAACAATGTTGGCGCTAATGCCCGGGGCTCCCCCAGTCAGAATGTCACATGTAAATAATATGATAAGGTTGAGGTTAGAGTTACAGAAGCATTGCCACTACAGCCTGCTACACCAATCATCAGTGACCGTATGTGGCATGAGTCAGATCATATTCACTATATTTTCTGGTAGACCCTTTTAACCTTATTGAAGCCTCACAGCAAGGAATACCAAACATTCTCAGGGAAAAAGGGAGCACTGCATTACTTATTTTACATTATGTGTCCCCTTTGGATAAATACCTACCTAGCAGAATACAGCTGTAAAGGTTTCACATACAGTAAGTGCCATATTTAGAAAATAATCAAATTCAGACCTAACTGTTTTGAGTGTAACTAAAATGGGCTTAACTTCTTACTGTCTCGGGCACAGCCTCCTAAAGTCACCGTTCTGTTTCAACCAACAGGTATTTGAGTGTCCCGGATGCATTAGGAACGGACATTTTATGACGCTGCGAGATATTTCTGATTCCCTGAGACCAAGCTTGCCCCCCGTTCGCAATTGTTTCCAAGCAAAGTCACCAAGTGTATATTCTTGAAAGACGTAACACTTGGCATTTCTCCTCCCATGACCCTTTAGGCGTCAGTCTGCCTGCCTGTCTGTGTATCGGTTTCGGCTGGGCCGGAGGGTGGGCTCTCCTCTCTAATCTCCTCTCTGCCATGGCAAGAGAGAGGGAGGTTCTCAGACGACGATTACAGATTACCGTCTTATCAGCAAACAGTGGCAGAGAGGGCAGGGCTCGAGGACTAGTGTCATAACTCAACCCTACAGGACAGTTTGGATGCAAAAAAAGGTGCTGCACTAATTGCATTAAATTATTTTAATGCGTTAAACGTCACAAATTCATCGCAAAGATTAACGCGTTAAACTCCCACAGCCCTAGTTCATATACACAAAAATCTGTATATAAAAAAATACACTTTCTTTAAGCATTTATAAATATATAAGAAAGTAATATTTGTTACATAAGTATTCCCCCATTATGTAAGAGAAGTTTAATTTGGCTTAAATAACTCTCAATCTTTGAAAAATGGGACAGGGATTTACATAAATAGTTTGGAGTGACAATCCACTCCCCTGTAAGGTCCGTCTGTCAACCATGTATTGAACTATAAAGAGTACAGATCTTTTTCTGAATGTCTCATAAGGGCAGTGATTGGTAGATAGTGTCGCAATAAAAAAAACTAAATGCAACATCTTATGAAGCATGCAATGAAAATAAAACTAGATGGATCAACAGGATGCAGATAAGCACAGGACAAGTTCCAGAGAAAAACCTTTCACTGGGTTTTTCAACCGACACAGACACACAACAGACAACAGACAGTTTGTTATAAACAATACAGAGTCTGTTTCTATTTGGCAAACGTTTACTATCTGTCAGAATCAGAAGATCAGAGGAGAAACCTTATTGCCAAGTACATTTACACATAAGGAATTTTCTTTGGTGCTATGGTGCATGACAACAAAAACAGGAAGTAGTATGAGGTAATATAACCCTGTTTCCAGAAAGTTAAGAGTAAATATTTTTACAGGTGAATACTAACCTAATTAAAGCATATCAGTGTTATATTGATACTTTAAAAACATCAACAACTTAAACATCTCAAAATATTGTATTGAGTGTTAATTGAATTCATGTGTGATTAATTTCTATCACACTAGGTGAAACATACAAGCCATTGCACATGGTAATATATGGGAATTTCCATGAACGTAAGGACAACTAGGTAGGCAGGTCGTTGGGTTACAATTGTGGAGACCAATGTATCATTATTCGAAGGCGCAAGCCAAAAGAGAGGTTGGTGGTCAAAATCCAGAAATCCAAAATGGCCCCCAGGTGAAGGTACACAAGAGGTAAGGAGAACTCTGTGACTAATGTTGAGGGGAGTGATCAAGGTAAGTAGTACCTTGCAGGGAGTGATTGCGGGGGAGGAAGCTGGGTGCAGGGGTCTGGGAATGTCAGGGCGTACTGCATTCAGGAGCTGCTGGAACAGGGAGTGACCGAGACCTGACTGCAGGCCTGACAATGAGAAGATTCCCGATGGGAAGGTAATTGATGCAGATTTGATGAGACGTTAAAGCGATTACAAGAATTTATAATTCTAAGAGAAAAGACATATATTGCAATATTCAAAGATATTTGCCTTAAAAATGAAGAAAATTTTTTTATATCGGTACATTTGTCCCAATCCCAATTTTTTGGGATGATCCAATTCTGGGCAAGTTTTAATCAGGTTTGAGGTCCCTGAGAAATAAAGACGCTGTTGACCTCAACAATGTCAACAGCCCCAGAACAACACAGCATATTTTACAATAGGTGTGTGTTTTTTTTCTGCTCAAAATGGCAATACTATTTAACTAAAACCTGCTCGGCCAGTTCATAAAAAACATGTTTATCCAGACAGATTCCCACATCTTTAACTTTGGGTTAGGCCTACCTCCTATCAAATCTCACATCTTGATTCATACAAAACATGTTACTGCAGGCAGCAGGGTGTGTTTCCTAACTACTTTTTTTTAATAACATAATTCTTTGAGTTAAACAAGATACACACAATACAATAACATTGAACCAGATCAAGCCTTAAAAGTTAACAGCATTATCATGTACTCCATGATAATAAAATAGGACTTACGGTTAGTCTATGTAGCAAGATAAGACCGCACCAGTATAAGAAACTCTGACCGCCCCAGTATAAGAAACTCTGACCGCACCAGTGTAAGATATAATATATTGTAGTCTATGAAAATGCCCTGTGTTAGATTGTAGTGTACGATCTAATACTGAAAATCAAATGACATTTCTATTTTACATTGTAAATATTTACTAACAGTGTCAAATTTAAAGAATAAACCAAAGGAAACCCTTGGAGGAAGATACGTATGTGACTTTACTGCATCTGGAGTTGGCCCAACCTGTTTAGCCAACGGTTACTGCTGATACTGTATGTTATGAGAGGGTTGGCAAAGCAGTCTGGTACTCTACAGTTCACAAAACCTATTATTTTTCTCATTTTGGGCTAGATGTGTAATACAAATTTTAAAATGTATATGTTCCTTGTCTGTAAGTAGAAAACAGTTAGTCATGACATTTTGAAAGCGAGTGGTTTTGGGCTTGACAGTGCCACAACCAGGGGCAAGGAAGTGCCTACTTTAATGTTTAGAAGCTCAGGGATTCAAACCAACAACATTTAATTTACTGACACATCACTTTAAAGAGGCACAGTGTCGAATCCTGCCTCAAAACTGCAACATGACTTGTCCCGTCCTTGTCTTCCATTACCAAACAAGGCCAGAAGAGTTTAGTCCAGGTTGGAAAGGTTAAAATTATGTTCTGTTTCCCAAGTAAACGTTTATTTTTGTTAAAAAAATCATTAAATCGTGCATTAAATTCAAAGATCTGACTGAAGGCATCATTCTGTTTCTACACTTACATCACCATTGCATAATCCAAAATGACAATAGTAATTATTGTAGCTCCACTCAATTACAATGCAAGCTACTGTCATAATTACTGACAATATTCATTATCTTCAAAAGGAAACATCTGAAATAGCAAACCATTTGGAGTTTTGTTGAGGAGCTATAAGAGACACCAAATGCTCAGTACAGTCTTTCTTCTAATTGAATTGGCAGTGTGCTCAGGAACAATTCCCTTTGGATGGCCTAAAAGGAGAAGACTCCTCATTAGGGGAACACTATGGTTATGTGAGCCTTTGTCTGACTATAAACGGAGCCTCTGTTATTTAGACTGTCTACTCTGCTGTCCAGGTCTGACTGGCACCAAAATGCCCTGAGAGTGTCACTGTGAATCACTTCACCAAATTCATTTGCAGAACATGAATGTGCGACGCTCAAATGAGTGTGGTTAGTGAAGTTGGGGGCACTGGTCCCTCCTTTTAGACTGTTAGACTGTGGTTGCCTAGTATCGGGCACGGTGGATGGGCTGTGAAGCCAATAGATTGACTCAAACAAATGTGAGTTGCAACCCACAGACGGACTACATGTACAGGATTCTCTATTGTGTGAAGCAATCCCCAAATTGTAATCCTTAATGTTAAGGATCTTTTCACTTTTCCAAATTTTCATATTTTATAAAAAACATCCATGATTATATTAATGCACTTCTCTGGACTTCCTTTCTGCACATTGCACTTTTCCACATATTAAGTAAATTTTTGCACATTTTATATCTACTGTCATTTCTATTTTTTATTTTACATCGTACTATTTACTGTGTTTTTCTGTCATGCACCATAGCACCAAAGAAAATTCCTGATATGTGTAAATGTGATGGACAAAAAAGCTGATTTTGATTCTGATAAACGCCTGATAACTTAAGCCACCACTATCCAATGGATAATCAGGTTGTTCAGGCATGTTTAAACTTCTCTAGACAATCAGGTTGTTCAAGCGGGTTTAAACATCTATAGATAATCAGGTTGTTCAGGCATGTTGTTAAACATCTGTAGATAATCAGGTTGTATCAATTATATCATTTTCAATTTAGCAAGCACACCATATCTCTGCCATCTGAAATCCTGCTAACGTCCCGTGTGGCAACTCAAATGAAGTATGGGGACTAATGAGGGAGATTTTGGATTTGTTTATTTTGACCATGAATCCCTTTGTAAAGCCAGACCCTACTGGTCTGGATTATATTTTTGACTTTAATGATAGGAATCAGTTCTCTGAAATAGGTAAACAAACCAGAAGGCTGATAATTATTTTCCAGAGATACAGGATGCTGCGTTTAGCGACGGGAGACCAATCAAATTCACAGTCTCATGGAGTGCGGAGGCTGGAAAAAGCATGCTGGGAAGAGCACAGTGTGATGCCTGGATGCCATAGTGTAAATTCAATGTACGCAATTGACCAGTTGATGAAAACAGCAGACGGCAGTAGCTTATTTTCATTTAGAGTAAGCAGGCTACACTGTGAGTGAAGTAACACCCTTCATCAATTACACAGGTCAATAGTGGCCTTTTGCCCGGCAAGTCAATTCTGAAGATGGATTTGGAGCAGATATTGGCAGTTAATTGTTTTAAAGGGTCATCCAAACTGGAAAGTATATTCAGAAACTTGGGAATTATCCTAAAGCTTGGGCTTTCCTATGTGTAATCACCAGAAACCAGAAAGTATGCATCATGTACGGATATCGAGATCAGAGAGCATCATAAAAAATGTGTTTTACTAAATTCACTAATCAATTACAAACATTTCTGTTTTAAAGAAACCATTACAGGCTACAAAGACAAGCTCTTTGATTTTTTTTGGCTTATTCATATCATATTTTTATGTCAGACAGCAACACCATTATACAAAACTAACAAGCCTCTTTCGATACGTTTATCTTGTGAAATATTAGCTATATGTTAGCAAATCATAAAGCATACATAAGAATCACATGACTGTTTGGGATGTAATACAGTACCTAATCCAAACACTGACCCTCACCTTAATAACTAACCTCAATCTTAACCCTAACTTTGGAATTCTTTACAAATAATTTATTTAACAAATCTATAAAATGTCATACTAATTTCTCAAAAACATGTACAGAATGTAACGAATTGCAATGATGCAGAGTTGTTTCAGAACAATGAATGGTTGGACAAGTTAGCATCAGTAGCATGGTAGTTGTATAGGAACCTCTTTTACTCTTCCTGTCTGCTCAGTGACAATCGTAGTCATGGCAACTACAGTTAATATCTCATTATGAATCAAAGGCAGAAGAAACAAAACCTTTCACAGGACCTCATCACAACCTCATAGAACACATCTAATACGTTGTTGTTTATTTTGAATTTTGCTTCCTTTGATATTAAATGTGTACTTGATTTGCGCATTGATTTATTAGGTCATCAGTGCAACCTCGCAAAAAACATAGGTGGATAAAAATAATAAATATAATACATACTGATACTAGATAGCACACATTTACTATAAGGTTCATAAAACCAATGGTGCATAATTTCCACGTTTCATTAGTGGGCATTTCATGTAGCATATTTAGACCTTGAAGGATTTTTGATTTGGGGTATTTCACTACTTTGAGTTAAATGAACTTATAGATAACTTATCTATAATATTTGCCTGTAGTTCGAAAAAACAAGAAGCTAGAAAATGTACAGTAGGTCTACTGTATCCACTCTGAAAGCTGGCTTGTAAGTGTTACCCAACTATACATAACAATCTTTCAAATCAAAATGCTTAATAATAATCTAAACAAGTATATCCCATCAACTTCCTCATTATGGACTGTGGACTGATTTGGGTGGTCGGCACTCTCTTCATGCTGTCTTGTAAAACATTCTCTAAACTAAAGATACCTTCCAAGTTCTTCAAACTGCATGCATACATAACATTTTATTTATCCGTTTGTCGAACTCTGGGTAAGAAGGGAATTACCTCAAATCTACACTTCAGTACTTATGGCCCATCAGTAATGTATTGACGGTACCCAATATCAATTTATAAGGATAATGGAACATAGTGGTTCAATAACAGAGAAACAGACCATTTAAAATAATACTATAGGTAGAGTTTGCTGGTTAATGATGCCAATGGTTTTGGTTGGTGTTGAACCAACACACAGTACCTTTGTAATACATTTTGCTTAAACAGTTAGTTAATTGAATGTATAATTGTATAGAAAAAGCTGTAATACAATTTTAAACATTTAACTGAACCAATGAGAAAATACAGTTAAACCATTATGTTTTTATTCTGATAAAACATTTGAGCTGCTAAGTACTTAAAACATCAGCTCACTGCATTCAATGTTGGTTGAGTGAACAAACGCCCACACATTAGAGACATTTCTTGGCCTTCTAAAGTCCACCTTACAAAGCTACATAAACATTTATGTGGCAGCACATAATAATTCATTTTTAGTGGCCTGTTTCGACTTGACAGTGTCACATTAACAGTTGTGGTTGTTGTTAAATGAAGTGAAAGCCAAACACAGAACAGAAATCTTATGTTTGGTAACTTTTTAAACCTGGTTCAAACTATAATTATAATATAATGGATAGTCATCCGGCTTCATATACAAATTTCACCAGCCCCATCCAATGGCTTTGGGGCTGGGAGGTCAGGAAAAGAACTGTTTGATTGTTTCTCCAGATCCCTGCTGTAAATGGTAGGCGAATAACATATGAACATGGAAGGAGGGAAATACAGTTGAATGGGACTACCTTGGGACATATGCAACCACATAGTCTTCTGGGTTGAGCGAGTGGTGTGATGAATATCAAAACGACTTTGTGAGATTAAGGAGCCAGGGGGACCGAGGAGACATGTCTTTCTCAATATTAGAAACAGGTTAAAATTTCCCCCACCATAATGTTTTTTGTGTAAAACTTTTATTTTGAAAAATGGCGTGTTGGAACTTGTCACGTCCCGGTGCTGTGCGGAAAACTGTCCGCCTGCCAGAATCATTTCGCCGTCGCTGTGATATGCTTGCTTCTGTAACAATGTTTTACCCTTCACTTTGTTATCTATTTTCGTTTTTCTGATCTCAGTTTGAACAAGCCATTATTTATATCTGTTCTGAGAGAAAACAGTCCACGTTTTACGCATTATATTATCGACAAAATCGCTCGGAAGACTGTAATTTTCAGTTCTCTTTTAGACTATTTTAGTGAATTGGTCGATAAACACATACCATTAAGGAAACACCATCATCGCTAACATCTGTTTCGACTTTTAGATAAAAATCTAGCGATTACTTTTCTGACAAAAATAAAATGAGCCATATTTGTCTCAAGATGGGGAGGAACTTCCAGCAAGCAGGAAAATAAGCTTGCTGAAATGTGACTAGATTTGAAACTAGATTTTTAACTAATACACTTCCAAATATATAGTTATATGTAGTTAATAAAAGAGATGTCGGCGATGACGGTGTATACTTTCAGAAGTGTGTTTATAAACTAATACACTGGATTGAATGCCTAACAGAAAATTGCACAATACCAGCATTTTTTGCCTATATTTTTATAAAATGAAATGCGGAAAGCGTAATTATTTTACAGTTTTCATTAAGGACACAAATAATTCATGTTTTGTTCAACTCAGATGAGAGAAACGTAGAATAAATAAAGATATAAAGTGCAAACATCTCTAAAAAACAAGCAAATCGCAGCGATGGAGAATGATGTTCCGGGGACAGTTTAATGCACAACACCGGTCACGACAGAATCCGAGTGTATAGGCTTTTTATTTGCCCAATAACTAAAAGGCGTATATATGTCAGTACATTTTCACAGCTATAGACGAAAGGTCTTAGGGCAAAAAACTAATGTTTATAAGTAGCTAGCTTTATTTTTAAGTTTTTATCCAACAAACATCACAGCCGTTAGCTTGATAATATAGTAGTTCCTATGGCTATATGATTTTAATGAATTTAAAAGAACACATGCCGAAATTAATTGCACAATCTCTGTGTTAGTCTTAGGGTCTGCAAGTAGATAGCTAGTAAGTAATGGATAAGTCACCACCAGTCAAGCGCAAGTAAACAAGTTTGCTTGTTGAAACTTTCCACTCCACAGCTTTCAATTTGTTTCTTCAGTTTTGATGTTTTGAATCACCTATATATAGCTATGGGTGCCAAAATGTTGTTCAGCAACGTGATAGACATGAACAAACCGACAAGGATAGAGAGAAACAGTCCATTAATCAACAGGTAAATCAGTGATAAGTGCCACACCAAGATAGGCTGTTAATCTTTCATCATGTAAATCAATCAGAGTCATTGAATAGGATCTCAGTTAAAAGAACAGAGTCAGTCATAACAATAACACTGGTCATAAAGGCAGGCAGAGCGTGGGAGAAAAAGACCACAAACCAACAGGTAAGATAGCGAGAAGTAATAATTTATATCTGAAATGCAATTCCATCTGAAAAGTCCTACCATACATTTTACCACAAACGGTATACTTTCCTAATGCTAGTTAGAACAGTTGCATGTTCAGAAATTGGAATTGAAATTTAAACTTTATTCACACTGAACGCTTCAGTCCTATCAAAAGTCATGGAACTACATTAAATAGACATTTTGGTGAATACGTTAACATTCACACTGTAGTCAAATGTGTGTGTCCCCAATTTTAGAGTCACTCCTATGCCCTTGGGTCAGAAATACTTGGAGTAGCATGTGTCAAACTTTGATCGTCCAACACCTGCCGTGGAGTTGCTGTGACAAGGCAATGCCATAATCAGGAATTGAACATCATGATTTGTTTGGATTTTATCCTGTCAACAAAAGCTGAAGAATACGGGTGAATTTGAAGCATGGCCTTCTGCCATAAACCCATAATCCATTCCAAGATCCTTGGCTAAAATAATCAGTTATCTTCTCTTCATTATATATTATTTCTCAATATTTTATTATATCTTTATAAGATTTTTATGTCCATTTCCATCCTTTTTTTTATCTTCATCTTGGAATGTGTGTCAGGCCTCCTCCAGAGGCATGTCTGTGACCTGGATTAAAGATGAGCCTACGCTCCATTGACCAGTTTAAGGGCATGACTTAAATAGCTATGTGGTCAGTGCAGCAGTTAGCTGGGAATATATTAATAAGCACATTATTAACATTTATAATAGCATTCCTCAGCTCTGCATGCAATGCACAAAGCATGTTAAATGTGTAGATAATATTGCAATAAGAAGTCAACTGAACATGGTTGCGTACTCAGCAAACTGATAAAATAAACAGTTATACAGTTTGTCACAAACATCCCCCTGTCTTTTTCTGCACAGTTTTTAGACACCGAACTGGTGGTTGACCTTTGGTATGAATCTAGTATTCTGTGCATTGTGGAACAGGGATCAACACAAAATTGAACACTCTACTTTAGCGAAAGGCCAAATTGTATTTTTTCTTCTTTTCAAATATTTTTCAGTTCCTGCTATATCGTCCTTTAAACCGATATCCTCTCATGATCCCACAGGAAATTGGAGTGTTGTGCTTAAACCCTACAACTTCCCGCCGTGTGGCAGTGCTGGTGGATGCTGCTGCGTGCAGCTGGTGAGGGGGGGTGGGGGGTTGGGTGTGGGCAGTGTGCACACGTCTTTGGCCGTTCACCAGATCAAAAACGCCACTCTGGACCTCTGCAGCTGGTTACCTCCCGAGGGGATAGCGAACAAGACACTAGACCGGTGCATTAAAAGAAAAATAGAAATCCCAAATCACATTTGTAGACGAGGTCATGGCTATGTTAGCTAGCGCAGCTTATGAACAGAAACGCGTTAATACTGGTTGTGTCACGATTAACTCTAAACTTCTATTTCTTTTGTATAATGCTGGTTTTGCATTTAGATTTAAGGAAAATAATAAGTAGGCCACATTTTGGCAATTGACTTGGGATACCCTAAATTGCGGTATGGTCTCTTATCGCAGACAATTAAAGACAGTTTATGAATTGCTCTACAACATCATTAGTCAAAGTGATATGGATTGCAGCAACATGCAATAGAATGTATGTTTTAATTACTAACCCTAGCACAAAGTTTTCAAATATTACAACAGTTCCCTATTCCCTCAAAAGTGAAATGCAACATTAGGCAAACTAGTATTTGCTTTATGTCATCACAAAGCCTAAAGACTAACCACACACAATGTTATATAGCATAACTTAATTACATTAGTTTCATTTTAGTTAACTTCCCTTTCTCTTCCTAATAACAAATGTCTGGAATTGGTTCTGACAAGTAAAATAATTAACAGATTACATGATGTAGAAACAATTGGGTTTAGAATACATTGTCTTTGAAGTTTTGCAATGATAAACAAGTTGAATACTAAACTATACTAACATGTTCTGCTGTTAAAAACCAACAGAGGAAGAAATTATCTTTACCACGTATTTACACAGAGATCAGATGGCAATAATCTCGGAGCCAATCTTTTTTGTAATACCACCAGTGAGTTACCATTACTTGACAATATTATTAACATTGCCTCGTCCAATTATAAAAGCATACAGGGCTAGTTCCAACATGCTCCATAAACCATATTAAATCCTAGTTGTTCATGCA
>JACXGK010006703.1:0-27832 GCA_016801125.1 Novumbra hubbsi | reverse complement strand
GACGTCACCGGCCTTTTAGGTGCCGTCGTACTCGTATGTCCTGTTTTCCCATGTCCTGTGAACACACCCTTCCTGATTACCCGCCAGCTGCATCTAATGTAGTTGGCTACTTAATCCCCTGTGTGTCTTGTCTCTGTGTCCGTGATTGTTTCCTGTTATGTGTATACGGTCGTAGTCGTTTATACTACACCCTGGTAAATTCCAGTAACATTAAAGAGCCTTTTTGAGCCAACCGCCTGCGCATTGGTCCACTTCCTGAAACACCTCTGACAGTATGCTAACAATAACCTTACAATGATTGGTCCCTGTAGTATTCAACTGGAATGTATTCACATGCAATATCGCTGTTGGCCTTAGAAAAGGGAATGGATCCTTCTTGGGAGATCGCATGTTAACTGATGGAGATCACATGTTAACTGATGGAGATCGCATGTTAACTGATGGAGATCACATGTTAACTGATGGAGATCGCATGTTAACTGAAGGAGATCACATGTTAACTGATGGAGATCACATGTTAACTGATGGAGATTGCATGTTAACTGATGGAGATCACATGTTAACTGATGGAGATTGCATGTTAACTGATGGAGATTGCATGTTAACTGATGGAGATCGCATGTTAACTGATGGAGATCGCATGTTAACTGATGGATATCGCATGTTAACTGATGGAGATCACATGTTAACTGATGGAGATCGCATGTTAACTGATGGAGATCACATGTTAACTGATGGAGATCACATGTTAACTGATGGAGATCGCATGTTAACTGATGGAGATCACATGTTAACTGATGGAGATCACATGTTATCTGATGGAGATCGCATGTTAACTGATGGAGATCACATGTTAACTGATGGAGATCACATGTTAACTGATGGAGATCGCATGTTAACTGATGGAGATCACATTTGAACTGATGGAGATCACATTTTAACTGCTTGCCTTGTTTTATATTTCTATGGTGTAGTCAACCTATAAGTAAACCTCACATCTAGTTTTATTTAGTTATGGCTAGATGGCTAGTAACATGAAAGTGAAGAGTATGTGATGATGTGTGTATTTAAAAAAGAGGACATCTGTCATTTCTTAAAATATTGTTTTTTTTATAGAACACATAAGCAAACCAATTAGCGTGAAGGAATTAGCGTGACTTCAAATTGTTGAGGTTGGCAGTACTTTCAATTCTGCTTTGAGGAGCCTTTTCTAGCACCTTCCAAGTAGATAATTCCATCTTTCCTTTTTCCAATTTCGAAAGACATATGGTGCCATTCTCTGAAGAGTTGTTACTCCAAAAGTAGCAGGTCCCTGGGGCCAATGAGAGAGAGCTAGTAGCATACAGTAGATCAGTAGCACCATTTCTTTGAGGTCCACATCTGGTCCACAGAAACGACAATAATGCTATTTCACAGAAACAATGATGCTGGGATTTTCTGAAACTTATGAATAGATTCAACAATTGCCTTGTAACTATGCAAAGGGATCTGATTTTGTCAATGTCCACTGAAAACATTACAAACACATATGTACTTGCAAACTTGGGTAAGTTAGAATTCCCGCACAAGCAGTGCAAACTACTATTCCATTAACACATTTTGCCACGTCTCCGCGTTGTATGTTTGTACAACCCAGTTTCCAGAAATGTTGGAATGCTGCGTAAAATGCAAATAAAAACAAAATGCAGGGATGTGCGGATCATTTACCCTTATGTTAAATTGAGAATGGTACAAAGACAACGCTGAAACTGCAAACGTTAATTTTTTGGGAAAAATACATTTTGAATTTAATGCCAGTAACACAAAGTGAGCATATATATTTTTTATATACAAAAACGTTTCTCTGTTTCAACATTTGATATGTTGTCTTTGTACTATTTTCTAATAAATCTGGGGGTTTCAATTATTTGCATCTCTTTGCAATCTGCTTTTCTTTACATTTCACTCAGCGTCCCAACTTTTTGGGTAATGAGGTTGTAAAATGTTCACGTTCTGCTCGGATTGTACATAGATTTATTGACTTCATGACTTTTAATAAATATTATTTAGCAGTGATATTTGGTCCCATTAAATGCAGTCAAAGACAAAAGTGTATTTCTGTTGGCGTGGTAGTTTTAGTAATTGCAGGAGTGTGGGAATCGTGCTAATCTTTAGGGTTAGCACAGGCTGTAAGGAAAGTTGACATTCTACAATGTGCAAGCCTTCTCGTGAATTGTATTTTAGTGGCTAAAATGTTTTGTGCTTTAACAGCAGTATTCATCAAGATGGACAATATCACACACAGACAGTCATAATATTATGACATGGAACGGATACCGCTGGCTGGTGCTGGACAAACAAAGTTACATTTGTCTTTACAAAGTTTTCACAAAAGCCAGTTGCCTCTTGTTTTATTGCCACATCAAGCTTTCCATTGAGCTTAATATTCTATTCTAGGACTAGGCTTAATCTGTGTCCATTAAACGGGCCCTTAATGTTGACATTAGTCAGCCATTCTTTTTAAATGCAAACATGATGAATACGACTTCCATGCCAGTGAAAGACTCGGCTATGTGACTTGGCTAATGTTTGTAGATTTGGCTAACTACACGCTAGCCAAGTAGTAATAAAATTTTTGTTATTCCAAAATGTTCTTTCTAGTGCTTTAGTGAGGGAAAACATTTGAAAACATTTACGTAGCTCTCGCACAAGGCCAACCCTTTCCCAACCGAGCGCGGACTGCTTGCTTAGACAGACAGTCCAACAATGACTTGAAGAGTGATTCATCTTAGCCCCTTTTTCAACATTTGCCATTATTCCCCTTTACATTATGTTGAATCCTCATTGTCTTTAGTTTGAAATTGTTTCTATCTAATGCCCAATGGGTAAGCAACTGTTGTAGTTCTGGGCATGAATGAAGCATTTTTGTTACAGTCTGGTAATCATTTCTACAGAATAAGGACCAGTGAATTCCTGTCAGTAAACAGCCAGTCTAAAAAGATATTCACCAGAATCTTTATTAGTTTTCTTGTCCAACAAAATTAAATCCCTCTTTGATTGGTTCACCTCAGTGAGGTTTCTCCCCAAGGACCTTAACGTCACAGACCAGGATTACGGCACCTTTTAAACCAAGCTGGAGCCACTACATTATGATAATGATCAATTAGGTCTATTGCAGAAAACAAGTGTATCACCTCGGTTGCCTTGATTCCTATCAGGTCCCTTTTGTATAGAAAACGTATGCATATTATTCACCACGTGATCACATTAGCACGTTTAAGCTTGGTTTAAATGATTATAGTGTCAGCATGTTAGCATGGAATCACAGGCTATTTCTGGTGATAATACCTACTACATTACGACAGGGCTGTTCATTGACTTTCTTAAGGTTTCTGTCACTAAGAAAAGTTTGTAAATGTACAGAATGTAGCCTGTCTCCACTGTATTTATTGTCTTACTGCCAACAATGCAGTTGTTTCATTCATTACGAATGAAAGGCCCTCACCATTGGTCAGGTTTTCGAGGCGTTCCTTTTGAACACAAGGAATGCATCAGAGAGCGAGGAGAGGGGAAAAGTGCTCTCTAACTAAAAAGATAGAGTTATGAATGTCCCCCTAAAAAGTCAATAAGGGTTTAGAGTTACATTCGCAGGGCTGAGGAGATTTATGTTTAATAACATTCAGGTGTTGGGGGGGTGCGTGGGAGGGTGGTGGAAGCCGTCTGACTATTTAATTATTCCACCCAGCCCATTCCTCTTCCCGAAGTACGTTGTCAGGGTCCATAAATGCTTCAGTTTACACGGCTGGCTCGCGTCTGGAAAAACAACGCTACCTTTTGTCCCTGCTCCTCCACTCAAACGGTTGCATGTGGTCTTCTGTGCAGCCCAGGGTACAACATTTGGACAAGCGTGTAGCCACAGTCAGCCTGTCAGGGCTGAACAGAGACACATGAGAAAGCTAATAAACGGCTAACAAGCAAAGAGGGGAAGAATGAGGGAGGAGTCAGGGTAGAGATTGACAGCAGTTATTAAAAATTGTGGGGACATGGCTGCTTTCTCCCCTTTCTCTCGCCCCTCTCTCCCCCACCGCTTCCTTCTCTTTATTAGTTTTAACGCTCTTGTTTTTTACTCTCTCTATCTGCCTCTCTCTTTGCCACATTCTTTCTCTTTCTCCTTTCTTCTCACTTTCACTCTCTCTCTCTCCCCCTTCGTCTCTCTCTCTCTGCCTCTCCCTCGTTCCAGCTCTCTCTCCAGTTCTCTTTCTTCTCACCTTCACTTTCTACCCCTCTCTCCCCCTCTCCTCCCTGGTTTACCCCTCTGCATCATGGTGGGTAGGACGTGGCTGACAGGTAAGGGGGTAGAGGGGCAGAACAATGCCCGCTCTGTGTGTAGTGGGCGTGGCCCCCCAGGGGCGGAGAGTCAGGACGGGAACCAACGTGTCTCCATAAAAACGTCCTGAGGTGGAAGTGTGATAGGTGGGGGTGCAGGTGATGGTGTAGCTGCATGTGAGGGTGGGGGTCTTGTCATCCTCTCCCTGAGGTATTCACCCCGCTTGGATGTACAACAGGAAATCAACGTATTTGCCAGTGATGTACACAATGTCAGTGAAAACAAAATTATTTCCAAATTATTTCCAAATATGAAACTGAAAACAACTGACTGTGCAAGTATCCACCCCCTTTGTTATGACACCTGCATAAGCTGTGGTACGACCAATGTCTGTGGGAGTCACGTACATAACTAAATGGAGCAGTTAATGTGGTAAATATATTCTCAAGTTAAATACAATACTTTTTCTGTGCGATACTTTTGTTGTTCCTAACAAAATCTAAAGACAAAGGACCAGCCAATCTGGAATGAGTCTTTTCAAAAGCACCACTCAGGGGAAGGTTATAGGAACATTTCCAAGCACTTAAAAATCACCTGCAGCGCAGTAAGGTTCACTATTAAGGGATGGAGAGAACATGGCAATAGGGTGAAAATGTCTAGAATACCTGGGCAAGATGGGCTCTAGTTAGCAAGGCCGCTAAGAGGCTAATGGCATCTCTGAAGAACGCACATCTCCACAGTGGAGCTGGAACACACTGATTATACGGCGATAACAGCCCCGGCGCTTCACACAAGTGGTCATCATGGGACAGTGGCAAAAATGTGAACAATGTAGCAAAGATGAATAGGCAAACTTAGCTGTGTCTTGATTTGATTTCATGTTGTGACACAGTAAAATGTGGAAAGCTGTAAGATGAATGAATACTCTTGAGATGAGCTGTAATCATGTTTAAGGAGATGTAGGGAATTTGGATCCAATTGACTGTTTTAGGTGGCAGGTGTCATAAACGGCAGACCCCAAAACACAGAGGGCAGATCTGGATACTGTTGCCCTAATGCCCCAGTGTTGTAAAAAGGCTTCATTTCTGTGTTGGGAGTTTTGGATAAATCAATAATAACACAAAGGTTTACCTTCAGATCCAGGACTGCCAGAAAAGCAGAACTCTACCACCTGTTAATTGTTGGTTTCTGTGCACAGGGCAGAACCCCAGAGAAGCATGCTGTGTGGAGCTGATGGGTGCATTCTGTGGTTGTGTTGTTGTGTGAAAGGGCACAAGTGACTCTTATTCTGCAGACACACGCCGCAAGGCCCCAGCTTCCTCCTTCACACAATGACCCACAATTCCCCAGGCTGTTCTCAGGTGGATCAGCTTTCCCATGCTGCCCTGCTCGGCTCGCATGTGCCAACCTGACATACAACTTTGGAGTTAAAAACACACACACGAGTGCACACACACACACACATCTCCACATACAAATGAATTACAACATACAGTACATACCATAAACGGTTATTCCTACATTTGCTAAAATCACTGACTGGAAATGATTGTTTCTGCATGTACACACATGGGGCCAGCAACCTCCACAAACACTGAAACAGTATTGTATTATGGGGCCTTTATTCACCAGAATGGACAGCACTCCACACCTTCCCTCATGTACAGTGCTCCATTCGAAGCCAATCAGAGACCTTCCCTCATGTACATTGCTCCATTTGAAGCCAATCAGAGGCCTTCCCTCGGGTACATTCCTCCATTTGAAGCCAATCAGAGGCCTTCCCTCATGTACATTGATCCATTTAAAGCCAATCAGAGGCCTTCCCTCATGTACAGTGCTCCATTTGAAGCCAATCAGAGACCTTCCCTCATGTACATTGCTCCATTTGAAGCCAATCACAGGCCTTCCCTCATGTACATTGTTCCATTTGAAGCCAATCAGAGACCTTCCCTCATGTACATTGCTCCATTTGAAGCCAATCAGAGGCCTTCCCTCATGTACATTGCTCCATTTGAAGCCAATCATTCTCTCAACATGCTCTGAGAATGCGATCTCAGGTTTCTGTGGAAAATTGGAACATGGAGCTTTTCCAAGCCAGCCCAGCAACCCAGCACCAAGCACCTCTCAGATACACACGTTAACACATTACATCTTTCTCCTTTTCTCACAAAGAAATGATGCGTCCAGAATGGGACCCGTTTCCTATACTCCTCCTGGACTCCTGTCAAATGTTAGGCACTAAATAGGGTGCCCAGTCATGGGCATACAATGTTGCACTATAGAAGAACGTCTTCTGCTGTGCAATTAGGATGGTAAATGGGCCTCACCTCCCAGAACCACGCTTCACAGGATTACATTAAAAACTTTATACAGTTAGCTATAGGAACAATCTTGATGGTTGTCAGGGTTTTCATTTTGTCATTATGGCGTGTTATGTAATCAATTGTGAATTAAGTCTATAACACAACAAGAGTGTTTTCCCAATGCACTGTGTATGTTTAGTAATTTCAATAGCTAACTAGCCAAAGGCAGAACACTGTACTAATAAAGTTAAGGCTGTGGTGGGATACTTATTAAAACACGTGGACTACGTTGACCCCACTGTCTCGACTCATGAAGAAGACAAATGCAAGACAATTTACATTTTCATAAATCATATTTGTGATACTGCAGAAAAAGTTTCAACATGTTTTATTGGGCTTGTTTCAGTTTGTTATTTATGAGTTTAGGTCCCACTTTCAATAAAGAAAGATTAAACATCCCATTCCAACAGAAAGAGTTGCACCCAGACTACGATGTTTTGCCTTCTCCAATGGAAAGATGAACGAGTGAGAGAAAGTGAGAGAAAGGGTCGAGACAGATAAGCAGAATAAATAGCAAAGAGATTTAATAAGGAATTTAGATGTTGTTTTTAGCTAAAAAAACATATGAAGGTGTCAGTGTATCTTTGTAAACGGGAAAGTGTAATAGACACGGCACCTTGTTCCACATACATTACTCTTTACAGGCTTAATTCAAAGGTGGCGCTTGAACATATATGGAAAATGTTTCAGCCAGCAGGCAAAACATCTTGCATCATAGACATATTAAAAAAGCAGAATTGGAAAATGTGTCTGTTAAAAATGTAAGTAGATTTCCTGGCAAGTTATTTACATGTTTTTTTTGGTGTTTAACTATAAAACATAATGCAATGATGTGCAACTAATTTAAACCACATATTCAACAGAAAAAACTACAAAGACAACATATCAAATGTTGAAACTGGGACATGTTATTGTTTCTTAAATGCCCATATGGAATTTGATGCCAACAACATTAAATTAAACATTTATCTACAATTGATGTGATATGTTCATTATTACATTTATCTACTGTTCATTATTACATTTATATACTGTTCATTATTACATTTATCTACTGTTCATTATTACATTTATCTACTGTTCATTATTACATTCATCTACTGTTCATTATTACATTTATCTACTGTTCATTATTACATTTATCTACTGTTCATTATTACATTTACCTACTGTTCATTATTACATTTATCTACTGTTCATTATTACATTTATCTACTGTTCATTATTAGAGTCTAGTAATTAAATGATGTATGTACAACAGGCCTAATGCTCAATCAGGAAACTGGTGGGCTTAAACAAGCAATAAAAGTGAACAAAACTAATTCATGTCCATGATTACCTCATATTGCACTGAGCATAAAGCCTGTAGCCATGATATATTATATACCACACCCCTATGGTGCTTTCTAGTGAAATATACAGTATCATTTGTAATATTAATGAAGTCATTACTCATATCTATTACATCAGCTCCCATCAATACTAATTTGGTGCTCTTACTAATTTAACTAATTTTCTAATTTGATTGTCTAAAAAATAGATTTGGAAGAGAGGGGGGAGAAAGAGGGGATGAGAATGAGCGGATGAATCTGCAATTAAGACGGAGAGAAGATATACAGAATGAGGCTCAGTTATAGTGGACGGTGTGGGAATCATTCCTAGAGGCCAGTGATTGGAAGCTGTTTCAATTATTAATTGTTTGCCTCCAAGCCTAGGCAGCATCCTGGAGGAAAGATTGAAAAGCAGTTTGGCTGAGTACCTGATAATTATCAAAATGTAATATTTAAATGCGTTAAGATCTATTCCAAACCAACAGAAGATTCTCCCCTTGGTAAAGCAGGGATCCTCTGGCTGAAGGCAAAAGATCTGAAAAGAGTGATTGAGAGGTATGGTGTTGAAAGGTATGGTTGATGACATAATGCTTATGTCAGTCAAAGTCACATAAGCCACGTTTTTTAGAACAGTGTATACAGTAGAACCTGTAACCTGCAAAAACAGCCTGGTCCCATATCCCAGACATCCACTAGAATGTAACAAGGTAATGCAGCCCTGTCCCACATCCCGGACATCCCCTAGAATGTAACAAGGTAATGCAGCCCTGTCCCACATCCCAGACATCCACTAGAATGTAACAAGGTAATGCAGCCCTGTCCCACATCCCAGACATCCACTAGAATGTAACAAGGTAATGCAGCCCTGTCCCATATCCCAGACATCCACTAGAATGTAACAAGGTAATGCAGCCCTGTCCCACATCCCAGACATCCACTAGAATGTAACAAGGTAATGCAGCCCTGTCCCACATCCCAAACATCCACTTTGCTGAGCCCGTTCCGCTGACACAGCCATGCCGTGGGGTAGCTTCATAGTTTAGGAAAAAACGTGATATAAAGTTCTGCCTATTTCTGCATGCAACTCCTTTCTGTCAGCTTCCTGCTGCTAAACTGCAAAGCAACCAGACCCGTGGACAACAGAAAGGCTAAGGTGGACTGAAAGGGAAAAAACGGAAGTACTGATTAGTAGAAGGAGAAGTCAGATCACCAGAGCGGTGAAGGGGAAAGCAAAAGATGGGGAAAAGAAGGAAGGAAAGAAGGTGAGATGGGTGAGAGGAAGCTCAGAGTTGTATGCATTATTCACAGAGTAACTCCGACCCCAGGCTTTTCAACACACACACAGAGCATGAAGACAGTTCACCGGTCCCCCAGCAAGCACAGAGGAGACTGTTCCACAGCAGCCGACTAATGGAGACGGTTGGGTCGGCCAGTCGAGACCGAAGGAAACGCTACACTGTGGCGTCTCCTGTTCACAGGGACTCTTACTGTCTCTCTTCCTGTCGTCCCTCTCTCACGTTGACAAGTTGTTCTGTTGGTGTGAAGTGTGTGAGCGTGCACACCAACCAGAAAACAAAGGGAATTCAACCTTGTGGGGACATTTATTTGGTCCCTTCTTGTGAAAATCTAGGTAAAACTCCCTAGTAGGGTCAAAACTTAGGAGGAAACCTCTAAAGAAACCAGACTCTGAGGGGTGGGCAGTTCTATTCGGGCTGTACTAAATAAATGTAAAACAAGTGTTATAAGAGTCTATAAACAGAATCCACGTCAACTGCATGACCAGGTGGACAGGGACAATCAGGTGTGGGAAGAGCGGTGCCAGCATGTATAGTCAGTAGTAATAGTCAGTGGGAATAGTCAGTGGGTATAGTCAGTGAGAATAGTCAGCGGAAATAGTCAGTGGGAATAGTCAGCGGGAGTAGTCAGTGGGAATAGTCAGCAGGAATAGTTAGTGGTAATAGGCAGTAGGAATAGTCAGTGGGAATAGTCAATGGGTATAGTCAGTGGGAATAGTCAGTTGGTATAGTCAGTGAGAATAGTCAGCAGAAATAGTCAGCGGGAATAGTCAGTGATAATAGTCAGTGGGAATAGTCAGTGCGTATAGTCAGTGAGAATAGTCAGCGGAAATAGTCAGTGGGAATAGTCAATGGGAATAGTCAGCGGAAATAGTCTGTGGGAATAGTTAGTGGGAATAGTCAGCGGGAGTAGTCAGTGGGAATAGTCAGCAGGAATAGTTAGTGGTAATAGGCAGTAGGAATAGTCAGTGGGAATAGTCAGTGCGTATAGTCAGTGAGAATAGTCAGTGGGGATAGTCAGTGGGTATAGTCCATGAGAATAGTCAGCGGAAGTAGTCAGCGGGAATAGTCAGTGGGAATAGTCAGCGGGAGTAGTCAGTGGGAATAGTAAGCAGGAATAGTTAGTGGTAATAGTTAGTAGGAATAGTCAGCGGGAGTAGTCAGTGGGAATAGTCAGTGGGCATAGTCAGTGAGAATAGTCAGTGGGAATAGTCAGTGGGTATAGTCAGTGAGAATAGTCAGCGAAAATAGTCGGCGGGAATAGTCAGTGGGAATAGTCAGCGGGAGTAGTCAATGGGAATAGTAAGCAGGAATAGTTAGTGGTAATAGTTAGTAGGAATAGTCAGCGGGAGTAGTCAGTGGGAATAGTCAGCAGGAATAGTTAGTGGTAATAGTCAGTAGAAATAGTCAGCGGGAATAGTCAGTGGGATTAGTCAGTGGGATTAGTCAGAGGGATTAGTAAAAAGGAATAGTCCGAAGGATTAGTCAATGGGAATAGTCAGTGGGATTAGTCAGTGGGATTAGTGAATGGGATTAGTCAATGGGATTAGTCAATGGGATTAGTCAGGCCACAACTTCATTTGAAACAACCAGGAGGACAGGGACAACTGGGAGTCATTCAGGCCTGGTAGTCCTGAGGAAAGGTCCCCAGGCTCATATCCTCCTATGTTTAAACAGGACACAAGGAAAGTTAGAGAAAGCGTCCCTTGTTTTTAAACGAGAAACATAAATCCCCTGGACACATAATAAAGCAGCATAAAACCTTGAGGCTGAGACAGTGGCTGTTCTCCTGTTGAACCAATACAGGTTGAGAGCTAACAGCGGTGTCACTGTGATAGATTGGAAGGAAAACAAAGGTATTAAGTATGAAGGATAAACAAATCGACAAAGACAAAGCATTTATAAAGCATTTTGACAATTTACGGTTTATCAGTCAATACATGGATCAATGGAATTGTTTTAGATTAACCCCTTGACTCATTTAGTAAAAACTTTGAAATTTATATTTTGTTTGTGCAGGCTGTATAATGAAATAGAAAGATAAAATATCGGATTGCAATAAAATAATAAAAATAATAGACATTTATATATGTCCATGCACCCCAATGCCGCAAACAAAATGCTTCCTCAAATTAAAAGAAAAAAAAGGCAATCATGCGACAAACTTTTGCTTTCAAATTCAGAAAACAACAAAAAATGTGAGGAAGCGTTAAATTCTTGTTTTGAATTTATTGTCAAAGATTCAGGTGTTGTATTAATTAGGTCATTTTCTGTCTTGTTAAGGAGGTATTATTTTAATTAAAACTCTCACCCCATTCGCAGATTTTTTGGTTTATTTTTTTGCAGTGAAGCCCTCTAACCGCTAAATCCCCACAGGCTAATCGCTGCACATTATTCACCTGAATTCAATCCAAAAAGATCCATTTGACCTGTAGTCCAGAGGGCATTTATCTACAGACCGGTGATACTGAAGAGTGTTTGGGTAGGACTGAAAAAGCTTGCTCTCTTTGTAGTGCATTTCACTTATTATATATTGGTGAACCACCAATTGGATGGTTGATTTCCCTTAAATTATCAGTGTTCTCTAGGAAACCAAATCTGAACAACTTCTAACAACCACACTATGAGTGCTTTTACAGTTGTATTTAGATAAACAAGACGTGATGCCAGAATTGCGTCAAAAGTATATTTAAAACATTTATAAAAAGGTGAAACCCTTAAATGTATAACATCACCTTTAGAACACTTTCTGGCAGAGACTCGCCATGGCAACTGAGGTTGAAGGACGATGTCTCCTCCAATGTATTGGAATGGAATTAGTGGTGGCATAGGAAATTTGATTCTGTAAGTCTTTCAGCTCCTTGAACAGAATAAGAAAAATACGATTCCAGTGACACTAAAAGCATCACACACTGGCAACTCCAAATGTCTACTATCACCAGTAACAGCACTTGTTGCAACATGCTAGTTACCAGGAAAACAACATTCTCAGTGAGTTTGTTCGCCTTCCAGGTCAGGGGTCTGGTCTTGTGACGCTGTGAGAATTTTTGTTCTCCATGAAAGTCTCAACTTGTTATTTTATTTTATCACAACAATAGATTTTGTGAAAATAAGTATGGTAGTTATATCAGTCTGAAGTGTTACATTGGTAGAAGTCAGTGTAAATTAAGGGAAAATTACTTGCAATGGTAAACATTTTTGCTTCTACAAGAGTTGTAAAAGAGGTGTGTGTGTTGTACCGGGCGGTGTGTTGTATCAGGCTGTGTGTGTTGTATTAGGCTGTGTGTGTTGTATCAGGCTGTGTGTGTTGTATCAGGCTTTGTGTGTTGTATCTGGCTGTGTGTGTTGTATCTGGCTGTGTGTGTTGTAACAGGCTGTGTGTGTTGTATCTGGCTGTGTGTATTTCCTCATTAGGTCTCCCTTCTCTGTCTCTCTCTCTCCTGTCTCTCTCCTATCTCTCCTGTCTCTCCTCTCTCTCTCCTGTCTCTCTCCTCTCTCTCTCCTCTCTCTCCTGTCTCTCTCCTCTCTCTCTCCTCTCTCTATCTCTCCTGTATCTCCTCTCTCTCTCTCCTGTCTCTCTCCTCTCTCTCTCCTCTCTCTCCTGTCTCTCTCCTCTCTTTCCTGTCTCTCTCCTCTCTCTCTCCTCTCTCTCTCCTCTCTCTCTCTCCTGTCTCTCTCTTCTCTCTCTCCTGTCTCTCTCCTGGAAAGACATACGCTCCGGGGCACATTTACGTTACAATAATACTGTCTTGGAAACTCTTCAGTCGTGCTCTTATTCTTATTTTAGCAATGTGCCCCCAACTTGGCAAAGATACAGAGCCTCTTCAGGAGTTAATGTGAACTGTTGAGAGTAAATCTGCTCAGTATGTCTTTAAACAAGCCAGGACATCCCAGGAAGGTGCCAGTTCAGTGATGTGTACCGCCAAGGTGGGGGGGGCTGCGTTAACATCTCCAGGGTTGGGTGCGTTGAGGTATCTCCGCAAGCTAGGAAGGTGTGGGTTTGATTACTTTTGCTCCTGGTGTAATCCTTCTCTTTACCCAAGGGCCAAAGGCACATTTTTACTCTCTGAAATAAATCCCTTCACTTTCAGAAAGCCTTCATCTTTAGGTGAGGGGTGATAAAAATGTCTCTACTAAAGCTCAAAATAAGGCATAGGTTAAAAAAAAGATGAAGAATGAAATGTTCTTTGTTGCAAATGTTTTTGCTCTTTTTACTGCTGCTGTTTTAGGTCTGAACTTTTGAGTGCCCTGTAACTGCTTGCAACACTCATCTGAAAGACATGAGGTAATGTTAGACATGAAAGCAATAAAATGTCTTCAAAGATACAAGTTTTTTTATCAGCTGTTACAACATGTACTTGTTTTCACTTAAGATTCACTCCTAAAAATACTTTATTGACAGAGAAAGTAATTTGGATAAATATTGTATATATACAGGACACACCCTCATCAAATATTATTATAAAATATGTACTTTTGTATTATGCAAAAAAAAAAATCTCTCCCCAATTTCTTGAGAATATCTTGCCAATCTATTCTGCTTCTTATCACAGTCTTTATCCCAAATTGGAAGCTTCCACCCAATCATAAGTGTAAAATTGCCACAAAGAAATATTCTACGGTTTTAGAGGAAAAAGCTCATCCTAGATTCTTATTTAGATGAAATAACACTTTTCCCATGGAGTCGTTTATTATGAGAAGACATTATTCACCACTGTCTCAGCCTGAAACTAGCATAATTAGCATCCAAATGTATTAAATAAATCTATGTATCCCGAGCAACAAAAGCTGCATTATAAGCAGAAACAAAATCAAACTAAACTTGTAACTAATTTCAGGAATCTGATATAATAGAATGGATTTTTTGTACTGCATTCTGACCAAACATCTGGAGAATGATCTTAAACATGTACCTGAAGATTGGTGATCTTAAACATGTACCTGAAGATTGGTGATCTTTAACATGTACCTGAAGATTGGTGATCTTAAACATGCACTATGCAAACTGTTTTCTGTAGCCACCACACACTGTCTCTGTTTATTGGCAGTGATGTCATACATAGTTAGCAAATGCTTAAACATGAAAATACATGAATTAATAACATTGAGAAGATAACTGACCGGTAAACACAGGAAGTATCAGTTCAGTCAAAACGTGTATTGATACACAATGACAATGAAAACATTATTTTGAGTAAGGTACAACATTGTAGTACGGTAATATCAAGTACATTCAACTACCCACAACATATCCCTGCTCATAACTGTTAACAAAAAACTCAGCCTACAGAATTCTCTGAAGCCACATAACTAACCAAATACAGTTGTGATTGTCGGTCTGGGAAACACACGGAACGCTGAATTGTTGGAAAACCCAACAAAAAAAGCATGGTTTAGTAAGCGAAGGGGCATTCTTTGATCCGAGGTGGTATGAATACACTTTTTAAAGAGACACAGAACGCTGGGAAGGGAACAAAGCTTCACTCCAATCGGGCTTTGTTAGTTTAATTTAACAAAATCCAGCCATATCCCCTGTTAAAATGGAGACTATCAGGTTTCTGGGTGCTCTTTAGTTTAACTTGACCTTTGCTTCTTTCCCTGACCCCTCCACATTTTCAAATGAATCCGCTCTCTGACCAACTGTGGTCTTAACAGCTCCACTGAGCTCCCACACCAGAACACAGTCACATCGCTGTGATATTCAAGAGTCATTTAAACATATGGTGTCATCTTCCTGTCCTTTTATCTATCTTTATTCAGTGTTTTATTAATACATTTCAATTAGCGTGTTTGAGTCAATCCTAACGTTGTCCTGAGTCACTCCTTGTGTTGCCGTGAGGCAATCCCAGCGTTGTCCTGAGTTAATCCCTGTATTGCGCTGAGCCAATCCCAGCGTTGTCCTGAGTCAATCCCGGTATTGCCCTGAGCCAATCCCAGCGTTGTCCTGAGTCAATCCCAGCATTGCCCTGAGTCAATCCCAGCGTTGTCCTGAGTCAATCCCAGCGTTGTCCTGAGTCAATCCCAGCGTTGTCCTGAGTCAATTCCAGTATTGCCCTGAGTCAATCCCAGCGTTGTCCTGAGTCCATCCCAGCGTTGTCCTGAGTCAATTCCAGTATTGCCCTGAGTCAATCCCAGCATTGTCCTTAGTCAATACCAGTATTGCTCTGAGTCAATCCCAGCGTTGTCCTGAGTCAATCCTAGTATTGTCCTGAGTCAATCCCAGCGTTGTCCTGAGTCAATCCCAGCATTGTCCTGAGTCAATCCCAGCATTGTCCTTAGTCAATCTAAGCATTGTCCTGAGTCAATACCAGTATTGCCCTGAGTCACTCCCAGCGTTGTCTTGAGTCCCTCCCACATCCAAATACACCAGGAACTAAACTAATCTCATAGACGGAATTCCCCTGTAATTAAAGAAAAACAGAAGAAAAAAATCTGGAAAAATAGTTGGAAAAAGAAAATTAAAAAAGAAAATAAATCTATAAGTACGCATCAATCAATAGCGTGGCAGGGACATTTAGTTTTGACTTGACTTCTCTCTCATTCTCTCTCATTCCCCCATATACCTCTCTCCCTCTCTCCCTCCCTTCCTTCCTCCATCTCTCCCTTCCTCCCTTCCTTCCCTTCCTCTATCTCTCCCTTCCTCTCTCCCTTCCTTCCTCCCACTTTCCCTTCTTCCCTCCCTCTCTCCCTTCCTCATCTCTCCCTTCCTCCCTCTCTTCATTCCTCCCTCTCTCCATCCCTCCCTTCCTCCTTCTCTCCTTTCCTCTCTCCCTTCCTTCCTCCCTCTTTTTCTTCCTCCCTCCCTCCCTCCCTCCTTCCCTTCCCTTCCCTTCCCTTCCTCCCTCTCTTTCTTCCTCCCTCTTTCTCTTCCTTCCTTCCTCTCTTCCTTGTTCCCTCTCTCCCTTCCTTCCACCCTCCTTCCCTTCCTCCCTCTCTCCCTTCTTTCCTCCCTCCCTCCCTCTCTCCCTGTCTCCCTCTCTCCCTTCCTCCCTCCCTCCCTTCCTCCTTCTCTCCATTTTTCTTTCCTTCCCTTCCTCCCTCTATCCCTTTTTCTGTCTCCCTCCCAGTCTACCACAGAAGCCTTGACAACCAACACTCAAGCGTCATTGCTGCTCACTTCCTAATACAGTTCAGTAGCGGTTTATTTAGTTCTTTGACAGGCATTTTTTCACAGTTTTAAGCGCCTCTCTGCACACAGTATCCAATCAGAACCGACTTGCAGAGCCTTGGGTTTTTCTATACATGAGGCTACTTTACCTATGTATTGATGGAATTCTTCTGTAAGTGTCATAAAAAAGAATTGTGGCTGTAATATGCTGACCAGGTGTTCCAGCTCAATGAGGTCATTCTATGTGAGGTCGACAGCAAAGCCCAGCGAGGTCAGCATGAGACAAAAACACCTTTCTTCTCCATCCTTCACTTTTTCCATCCAACGTTCCCTCCCAGCGACCTAAGAGTCTTCATTTATCACATCACCCCTCAACAATAACTCAAAACTTTTCCCAACATTTCTATAGAAATGCAAGGTTGTATCTTGAACCTCCAAGACAGTTCTTTTTTTTGTCACTCCGTATGAACTTTCTCAAGGACAGGCTTGCACATTAACACAAACACACCTCACACATTAACACAAACACACCTTGCACATTAACACAAACACACCTCACACATTAACACAAACTCACACGTTGCCACACACAAGCAAACTGGGGCAGACATGCTCTCTATTCCTCTCTCTGTCTGTCTCTCTCTCTTTGTCTCTCTGTCTCTCACTCGATATATCTCTCTGTCTGTCTCTCACTCCATATCTCTTTCTCTTGATTTCTCCTGTCACCACACCTACACCAAGTGGCTATTGCATTCATTATGGCCATGATAGTTTGAGTCCCTCCACAACATCCCCAACTACTGATCTGTCCCCCTCTTCAGCCCTGAGAACCATCCCAATTATCAACCCTGCTCAGACTTAAAATGGACTTATTGTTCTTTGCCCGGAATGATAACTTCTGTGGTTGCAAGCCTATAGTGGGTAAGACAGAAACCTGTGTCCTTCTTGCACGCTCCATTTGACTGGGATTTGGGGCTTCTGTGGAAGAAGAAGGGTTGGGTGTTTCCTATCAGATGCTATGGACCATTGATCTCTCTTTAGCCAGCGCTAAATCAATCCTCTGTGACTTCGGCGGATAATCACTTGGAAACAGAAGCCAGCTAAACGGGGAAACATAATACTGTGTTGCCCCTCTGGGTCACCGCACCTCCCCTTCCCAATGAGCGGGAGAGGGAAGAATTATTTTACGAGTAATTCCAGGTGGGGCAATTTTAAATGCACATATACGAGGATGGTGATGATGTCTTTTAATTGGATCTGTTTAAAGTGTCCAATGCAAACTTTGATCCATCCGTAAGCAATAAAGCGTGCCTTTTAGTCTGCAATTAGGTTTGGTTCAGGTCTATGAAACCAGCGTTAATTCGTTTTTTTTAGTCATTGCAGTTGTTTTAATTTTGAACCACAGGTCTACTGTATTTGGTCCAGGCTATCTGATTGTGCACATGGTTGAAGTAGCCTACATATGTATAATTGTATTTAAAAAAGCAAAGACATTATCACTGTGTGAAACTATAAACATAATCCCATAATTTCTTTGTCAAACCTAGTTGTAGGTTGTGTCCACGAAACTGCCCAAAATGTCTCAAATAATCTAATAGACAGAAAATCACTGTATATTAAATTGAGACTAAACAGCTTTACTTTGCACTTAAAGTATTACTTTGCAAAACGTGTAATGTTTAGATAAAACTTTGGCGATATGTAACGAGTTGAGAAATCATCAGTAAAAAAAGGGATTTATTTACTTTCTGGCTGTTAATATTTGTAAAGTTTGTAGCCAAATTTCCTTGAATGAACAAATATATTCCTCTCCATCACAGGCGCATTTGAAATGAAACAATGCTTTGCTGACAAAGAGGTTGATGGAAGTATCACCATATGGGAGATGCTTCAGAGTTTGAGCTCGGCTGCTGGCCTGTTCAAAAATGGTTATCTTAATGACAACAGTTTATCTCTCACATGCTTCATTCTGCAGTCTCAAATATTCACCGAAACAACAGACCCAGATCTGAACCCTGTTTATAATTTGTCAGATCTAAATTGACATGTTTAGGATTGTGGAAGGGAAGGATATGGACGGACCATTGGTGATAGGAGCCTCCTGGTCTTAATTAAAGCATTCAGTTATACATTGAATGAGGCTCATACAACCTCTTAGATGCAATACAGTCAGAGTTCCAAACAGCTGGGTCAATGCAAGGGGCCGTAATGTCTCACCCACAATCATCGAAGCAGATCCACTGCTTGCAGTACACTGACTGTATTTACATGGCTTCACCTTCACTACCCTCAAAACGGGTCAGAAATCAAGAGCAATATTTTGCAGCCGTGGTCTCAGCACCAGAGCCACACCACACCTAAATTCAAACACTCAAATCAATGTCAATTCTAGCTGAGTTTTCCTTGAGCTTGACTAACATGGCAAAGGGAAACAACACATTGCAGCCAGAGTTGAAATGGTATCTGGCACTCCAGACAGACACAAACACTCTACTGGAAAGATTCTGAACAGTAGCTGAACCCACAGGTCCCACGACACAGGTCCTTATTAGTGGGTTCGGGAGGTGCGTTATCAGCAGGGTGTCCTGTTGACCCCCCCCCACCATGCCCTCCAATCATTCCCAGTCACAGCACTATGAATATGGATTAATAATAATAATAATAATTAAAGAGGAGGGCCCATGTTGTCATACCATCAGCACCAGACCTGTACCGTCACATCAAGAGACATTTACCCATGCAATCAATTACCATATGTTTTTATTTGCACCCAGCTCTATTATCTAGCTGTGTAAGAAATACATAGTTCATTGGATGGGGGGGCGGTGAACATAGAGTTAATGTCACTTATAAAAAGGGATGCATGTTTCTGTCATCAGCAAAGGGGAGAACCTACAAGTTACATTTTCTCTTTCTTGGAGGAAACCTAGCTGGGAACTTTTTCCCCAGGAGAATGTGGATATAGGTGAAGAGTTGACCGGTTTGCCCTTCATGTTGTTTGGAATGGACTCCTTTCAATGTTGTTATTACTGTAAGCAACAATGTGGCCACTGTTAGGCATGACATGCTGACATTAAGCTTTGTATGCAAGTATTTAAGCACATAAACACACGTTTCACATTAAGAGTTCACATTCAAAACACATAAACATATTCATGTGTAAACTCTCCCAAATAAACATGTCTACGGTCAGAATAAACTGTATGTCCACGGTCAGAATAAACTGTATGTCTACGGTCAGAATAAACTGTATGTCTACGGTCAGAATAAACATGTCCACAGTCATAATAAACTGTATGTCTACGGTCAGAATAAACTGTATGTCTACGGTCAGAATAAACATGTCCACAGTCATAATAAACGGTATGTCTACGGTCAGAATAAACTGTATGTCTACTGTCAGAATAAACTGTATGTCCACGGTCAGAATAAACTGTATGTCTACGGTCAGAATAAACTGTATGTCTACGGTCAGAATAAACTGTATGTCTACGGTCAGAATAAACATGTCCACGGTCAGAATAAACATGTCCATGGTCAGAATAAACTGTACGTCCACGGTCAGAATAAACTGTACGTCTACGGTTAGAAAAAACTGTATGTCTACGGTCAGAATAAACTGTAGCTCCAAGGTCAGTAAATATGATCTGCAGATGGTTGGCTCACCACTGCCCCCTCTGGTTCTATCAAAGTATTATAACAATTTAAATCTGCCAGCAAACTAGATCAAACTTCACATATTCATTTGACTCTCCCTGACTGATGTTTAATGTCCAGATTGGTATAGCCATAGCAAGGGCAGATGTGTGAATCTTTTTTTATGTATTTGTTGTTTGTTCTAGTCAGAACCTCAACCTACATCTGTATTTCATTGCTGCTCTGCTTAGACCCAGAGTCCCATTCAAACTGTTACTCCATAGCCCAACTGATGAGCACAAAACCAAAATCTAAACCAAAAAAATAGAAGATTCCCAACCATGTTCCCAACCATGGAAACGCTATTCCTTAAATCTCACACAGGATGGATTTGGGTCTGAAAAACTGAACAAGACACCCAAATTAGTACAATTTCAGGTTATAATAGTTGATTTTAATGATACGGCATTTACTTAAATGCTTGACTGTTGTTGGACAAACCCCAAATGGTATGCTTGCTGCATTCTTCCATGGAAAGTATTTAACAGGCATATTGCCAAGTCACAGAATCTTTCTTTTTCATTCTGAATTCAAACTCTTTCTTTCTGATGTGTACAAGCATAACAGGAGTAATACACTTGAAATGTTTCTTTTTCTGGCCCAAACAATATGTGTGAATATGCACAAGCAGACAGAATTTATCAGTTAGTAAACATCCATGTGATTTCGTGATCCCGTCATTACTGCAGTGTCTGTAGAGAGTGTGCAGGTTTGTGTGTCTAACAATACATGAGACCAGAAGTCCACAGGTTTGTTGCCGATTCCACAACGTAACATTTTTTTTTACTTAACAGTTAAGTATCGGATACAACATACAACTGAGGTAAGTATGTCATGGGTTGTGATAGGCTGTCACGTCTCCGCCTACTGGCGGCCACTCCCCTGTCCGCGTAGCCCCCCGGCGTTCGACGTCGCCGGCCTTCTAGGCTCCATCGCTCATGTTTGTCCTGTTCCCCATGTCCTGTGAACGCATCCCTCCCTGATTCCCTACAGCTGGCCCTCATTACCTGTGCATTTAATCCCTCGTGTGTCTTGTCTCTTCGTTCGGTATTGTCGTATGTGTTGTGTGTCAGCACGTATGTGCTGTTAACCTTTTGAGTGACTCCGTCACTATTGATTATCGCTTGTTCTCTGAACGGAAGTTGTCGTGTACACTTACCGTGGCTAAAATAGGGACAATAAACCCTATTGTGCAAACTGCCTACCTGCATTTTGGTCCACTCCTTCCTACACCGTCACATAGGCACACAATTATTATTAAGCCGAAGGCTAGGTTAAGTTAAGGCATACTGTTTAAATTACTGAAGATAAGATTTCAGTAAAGGATTAAAGTTACGCAATAGGGAAGATGGATTTGTGAGTGCATGTCCTATTTAAACAAAGCTGGTCTTTTCTCTTGCACTTACATATTTCACAACGGTTTCTGCCCTGAAGCTAGGGGAAGGCCAAAAATGGTCCATCATTAATTTGATCCGAATGCCTGAAAGCATGGCAGACAGGAAAGTACACACATAACAGACAAGTGTACACACCAAATGCACACTCACGGCCATAAATAAGCATGAACAATCCTTCATATTCCAGATCCTGAGTTGTTATCTGAGTGCTAAATTTGTGTGTGTTTGAACAGAATCTATGCGTACATGAAGATGGACATTAAGTCCCCTCAATGATAATAAAACCTGACAGATGTGTCCCCACTTGGTTTAATGAGTTAACGATTACGTTTAGGTTTATGCATTTAGGGCTAGGTTAACTTTAATCATAAAAATAAGGTTACTAGGGTTTAAGGTTAGGGTTATGTTTCAGAAATAGGGAACATTGATTTCAGGATTAGAAGTAGGTTTTAAGTCCCCTCAAGAATCGTGAAATGAACATGTGTGTGAGAATATCAATCGTGTTTCACCACAGGCCTGTTCCACATGAGCGATGGATTAAGAAATCAAATTTGTGGTAATGTTGGTTCATTGTTCATCCTCCATCCACCTGCCCAATCAAGTGGGATTTCATTTATCAGACATGATTCATCTCCCACATCAACTCTCATTTAACGTAACTTTGATATATGAGGGACATTATGGCGATTACATTTGCCCGAAATGTCAGCCATCTTCTACGGCACAACAGACTTTGTGTTACAGAAAGGAGCCAGTATAGTAAATTAATATACATAGTATGTCTGTGTGTGTATGATTTAGTGGGTGTATGTAAATAATGTAAATGTAAGTCACAGTTTTTACTATAAAACAGATTAAGGTAAAATCTGGCAGCGGGGTTAACATTTGGGACTTAGGTGTTTGTCTTTGTTGCACAAGCCCTTTTCTAAAGAGGTTAGGACCCTGCAAATAACAACAGAATGCAAAGATGGGCACATTGTTTATGCTTAGATTTAAATTTGGGGTTTCTTTAATGTACAACTTTGCTGTACTTTAGGTGTAGGTAAATAATTGTACCCAGTACATATTTCCAAAAGTACATTTCTTATATTGTTGTAGTTACCAACCTTGTCTATGTTTATTAGAGACAGAGACATGTAGGATTCCAGACTAATAATTTCCATTGTTGGCACCGGTGAGACTGAGTCTGTCAGTTGGTGGCACCAGTAAGACTGAGTCAGTCAGTTGGTGGCACCGGTGAGACTGAGTCAATCAGTTGGTGGCACCGGTGAGACTGAGTCGGTCAGTTGGTGGCAACGGAAAGGCCAGGATTCAAGATAGGTGGTAAGATTCATGATTGCATGCATACAGAACTAGGTGTTCTGGCAGGTGCACCAAAATGCTTAACTCAATAGCACAAGTGTGTTTTTGTGCAATTATGAAGGCAATTATAGAACCGCTCATGCGCAATACTTTCAAAGCCTAAACCAAACCTGAACCCAAATACCTTAACACACAATGTCAATCTTAATAAAAAAAAAAAGAATCAAATTGTAACCCTTAACATATTATCCTTGTTTTAGTGCCTCTGCAGGTATATAGGGACCAGTAAAACATGTAAGCACATACACACATAGTTATTTAGTTCCCGCTTTCACTGCATAGGTCTTGTACATTATTATACAAGCACTATGGGAGTTTTACCATTTCATTAGCATCAGCCTATACATGAATATGGCAGTGAAATCGCTCTATGATAACATCCTTTGTTTCCATTCATTTCCCCACAGAACCTCAATATCCCAGTTATTTGACACCCTATCTGGTTAGTGTAAATCCAAACAGTCCTTCACATTTCTGTGATTTAAAGCATGCCTGTTGATTGGCTAATGGCCATTTAATGGACATTTCACAGGCAAATCAGCATAGGGAGCCGAGGACGGGGGGTAGAAGGGAGTGGGTGTAGCTGACATGGGACCTGTATGCTAATTGCTAGCACCACCTTGATTAGATTAGCACACATTTCCATTTCAGTCATACAGCAGCAACGTTCATCCAGAACAAGTCAGTTTGAATGCACTCCAGTTTAAAAAAGCCATGTGAAACAACCACCCAGATTAGTAGTAAGGGCATTCTACTGAATAGGGGTAACATCGTAGGGGTAAAATCTAGTTTTTTTGGTTTCTTTTTCTTCTGGAAGTTCATTGGCCAGACTTCGAAGAGTTGATGAGTGAGGGGAGGAATGGAAGAAGGTCTCCTGAGATGATCTGGAGAAGGGAATAAGGTCAAGAGGCCAGAATGTTGGTTGACCTTTAGAAGAATACCACCAAAGCCTGCAGGATAGAGATGGGAAGAAGCAGTTGCCGTGTGAGCAACCAACAGAGTGAATGAGCACAGATATCATCATTCTCTTGAAGGTGGACGACTACGTCATCTGAAGAGATGGGGGAAGGTGGGAAGGAGGTGGAGGGTTAAGGAGTGGTGGAATAAAAGTGGAAGAGAGTTTCTTGGGGTTAGAGGGAGGTGATAGAAGGTAGTGTAGAAGCAGATAGGGAGGAAGAGAATGCAGCAAGTGGGAATTGGAAGGATGCTAGGGTCATTTAGAAGGTTGGTCGTACTCCATTTTGGCTCGGGTGCTTAAAGCCCACTCTTAGGAGAGAACGAGACGTGGTCAGACGACTGGGGCGGTGAGATTAGTTCACTGACAGCGTCCAGTAAAGATAAGATTGAGTGCATTGCCTGCTTTGTGAGTTGTAATTGACAAAGAAAGGATGATGTCAATGGAGGAAATGAAGGAGGGAAGAAAATCTTGGAAAAAAATGTCTCAATGGCAGATGTTGGAAGGTTGAAGTAACCCAATAACATGAGTGTTGAGCCATCATCTGGGAATAGCTAATGAGCATGTCAAGCTCATTGAGGAAGTCAGCTGCCGACGATAGACAACAATGTAAGGCTTGAATGGAAAGGTCACATTGACCGGATGGAATTCAAGAGATGGAATGGCTAGGTAAGCAAGAAGGAAGAGAAAGAATCTTGAAGAGACAAGTAGCCCTGCGCCTGTACTTAGCGGACCAGGTGCACTTGCACAACGGGAATACACCAGTCAGATGAAGAGAGAACTGCCAGACTAACCACTCCATTTCCTCCACCTCACTCTCTCCTAGTCTCTCCCTTCTTAATATTCATCTTGTTTTTAATAAGGTTCTCACATTTTGTCAAGCATCCTTGCCTAAATATGTTGACACCTTTACAAATGATTCACACTTGTTGAAGAAGGTGATTAACGCAGATACGCATCGTAACTTGTCTACAGGTTGGCAGGTAACTTGCCTACTGGGCAGTGGTACATTCTGATGCCAGGTCTCTATTATCAGTGGTCTCTTGAACGCCAAGGGTTAAAGGAGATCCCCTTTCTGTGTAGAATAAACAGTCAGTAAGACACTGAAAGTTGTAAGATATGCTGAGATATTCTACAGGAGAATACATATGTAAACTACTCTCTATTAAGGAATTTAATATCAAGAAGTAGCAGGTGAACTTTTTCAAAAACATCCACAGGGGCTCTTGGAGAGGTAGTCATTAAAATAAAGAAAGAAATGCTGAATGGCTTAAAGATCCAGTACCAGTGTGGGTTTGAAAGCCATCTCAAAGCCAGATCCACTCACTTTTTCAATGCAGGTACTTATTTAGACTTAGAACACCAGGTGGGTGCAGTAAATTATGAGGTAAAAATAGAAAACCAGCAGGTTCCGGACTTTATTGGGTAAGACTTGAGTACCTCTGGCCTAGGGGTGAATGTATCAGACCAGCAACATACAGGATCCTACATCAAAACCCAGAGCTGACAACTGGAAGCAGGTATGTCATATATGTAGGCTACCGCAAGCAGCACATTTACAGTAAGTTGCCTTTTCGGTGCCCTTAATATTTATTCAGTGATTTGAGGGGTTTCTGATTGTGGACAAGCATACCCCACTCTACTGTAATTTTTAATAAAATGTTTGTGTTCCAGAACATGTCATGTAACTAGCCCAAAGAAAATGTATTAGCTTACTTTTATCACGTGTTCATTATAGGTGACGGTAGCTAGACAACTGTGTCGTGATGAAAACAGTGTTTGTTTGGCTGGGTTTTAGCATAGTTTAGTAGCACAACATTCATGAATATCTGAATGCAGATCAGATTCTTACATTATTGACCCCACATAGATAACTAAAACACGGCAAGGGGAGCAGGAAATAAATGACATTAGAAATTTGCTAAATTGATTAAATCACCCCCCCGCAACCTTAAAAAAATGAATCTCTTTAATCTCCACTCTCCTGTGAAAAACACACACTGAGTAAAAAACTAATTCCAAACCCCACACCCATTTAGCCCAAACCCCGATAAAAATGTACCTGTGAGTGATCTTTTAGAATTCATTATAATACTGTTTTTCTTTTCTTTTTATCACTTTATTTTTGTAGGCATTTTAGGTATTTTGTAAGGATAGGTGAAAAGAGGGAGGTAAAGATAGAAAGACAGAGGGAGGTAAAGGTAGAAAGACAGGGGGGGTAAAGGTAGAAAGACAGATGGAGGTAAAGGTAGAAAGACAGAGGGAGGGAAAATGAGTTGGATTAAAGAGCTTCCTTGTTTCTGGGCTCTATGTAGATGTTCTCTGGTCTCTTGGAGTACTGGACTTACAGGACATTTGAGACCCCCTGAAAACCCAAAACCCAGCGCTGCGGCAGCCATTAGCCTTTGGAAAGTCATAAACTCGTTTTACAAGGTGTCATGAAATAAAAACAGAGAGAAAAGAGAAAAATCGCAGGCAATGTCTAACCGTAAGAGACCTACCTCTAAGTGTCCCCCTTTCCTCTTTCTCTCTCCCTCGATCGTCTCTCTCTCACACACACACACACACACACACACACGTATGCTCCTCCCTCCTGATTCTACGCTAGTTAAGAAGAGGAAATCGGGCAGTTGTTTGGTCAGCCTGTCCCTGTCTGCCATCACCCATGTCCACTTCCACACACTCAGCGACTTAGAATGAATGAAGTGGGGATTACGGCACTGGGAACCCAGAGAGGTGGACACTTCAAACTACAGTAAACAGCCGGCCTATGGAGGATTTAACCTTCAGCACAAAGGATCATGGAGGGGCCGGCATGGTGAACTGTATAGGTTGTCGATGATAATGAACTGTGGGTACAAAGGAGAAAAGCTCCTTGGCCAGACTCCTTGTTACTAATTCTTAATGCTCACACTATTTTTACTACTGCACCAGGACCACGTCTAAATATACCATTGCACTGTATTTGCGCTCCTTTAGTATGATTAACTTCTTGCTATCAAGAAGTTAAGAACCTTAAGCTCACCCCACAGCTAGCTGGAAATGTTACCGATGGAAAAGTACAACTGGCTGGTTGGAACATTGTTAAGGCGGTCATGTGTTGCAAAGCAGAGTATTGCAAGTTTACACCCAAAGTTGGGTACGGCCAACTGTCAGGAGAGAAAGGTACATTTACATCAGTTTTATATAAGGGCCCACAAAAAAAACTTTTTCACAAAATTATGAAAAAGAGCCACTGAGGCAAATCGTTGGCTGACTTAATCATGGCCTGGGGAGTATTGGTAATAAATTAATTGTAAATGTAGACATACAATGTGAATTTGCTTTGAGTAACTGAAATGAATGCATGGGTTTTCTATTCTGTAAGTGGATTCTGATAGTGAGTCAATTCCATCTTGTTAGTCTTCTTCTACCTTGTCTCTCTGTCGTTCTCTCTCAGTTCCCCTGTCATGGAGGCCTTTAGGAGTTAGGATAAAGACTCACTCTGAAGTATGAAATAAAGCACAGAGTCCATTTGAGTAGAAACGAGATGGGCTTAGTGATGTTTTCCCATGACAGACGTTCAGAAATGAATATATTTCGTCTTGTAATTTGCTTGTCTTGGGCTGACTCCCAAAAACCCCAGGGTTTTCTAAGGTTGCAGAGAGGTCACCCTCCTTCTTCCCTTTCCGATCCCCCTAAAAACCCATCACAATGTGGTTTACATTTCTCCTTGCTTTCACATCTAAATGCTCTATGAATTATCTCTCCATCCACGTCGATTCGGGGAGGGGGTTGTGATATCCTGTGTATCACCATAGCTAGCCAACATGCTTCACAGAGAAACAGCACGCTAAGGACCAAACATGGCCTTGTTGCCAGTCAAAACCCACAGCCACGTGTTTTCTTTCTGAACTGTCCTTGGCTCCTAGCTTTTCTGGCTGGTTATGAACCTACCCCCCCAACATCCTGATGCAGGATACGGTGTTGAAACAAGTACTGTCTGGTCTAAGACAGTTGGCATCCCCGTGCCCACCCCC